>CM060709.1:93173859-93326353 GCA_030686995.1 Artemisia argyi
TATTAGTGCTTATGAGTGTACCGGTAGCATTTAGATTCTAGAACTTGCGTTAGTGATATATCCCGAGACCGCTAGTGAGACTACATTGGTGTGGTAGGATTTACTACATGATAAGAGGCATTAGGATTACCCTTGTGTTAAACCCGTATTATAATTACTTGACCATTTAAGTCATATTACTTGGCTAGTTAAGTCAACTAATTTTTCCCACACCCTTAGCGTTGTACTCATTTTTAGTACACGATACCCCTAGTACACCCCTCCGAGCCTATCTTTTCGTTTCTAACTTTAAGCATTTTACTTAAAGGAAGAATTTGTTACACCCCACTTAAATGTACAACCAAATCGCCTTAGCCTTCCGTGTATGCGCTCATTTTTAGTGCATTATTGTTATTTGTTAAACCCTAAGTTAACTTTCTAATTGATTACATGGTTGCTAAGTCGAGTCATATCCTTGTACATATTGTTTTGGGACGATTGGGACTCATGGGTAAAGTACTTATTTATGGAGTAATGGGGAAGAACATCATTTATTACCCCCATATGTACGTTAATCTTAAAAGTACTCCAAGTGTTTTGATTTTCTTAATTCGAGTCATTAGATTAGTTAATTGTAAAGTATGTAAAGATTCAAGTGTAAGGGGAATGCTAATCCCCTATGATGTATTATTTTGGATGGTAGGGTAAGAGTGTAGGCAAAAAAAAAAAAAAAAAAAAAAAAAAAAAAAAAAAAAAAACATACGGATGATTGATGCTAAACCACCTAACTTTTATTGACCAAATAATGGTCAACAAAGTCAAATAGCCTAGAGTCAATGCTCCGCGGAATATAGTGGTTTCCCCGGGTCGTTATGTCCCGACGAGGTGTGGATTGTAAACAAAACGGTTCTGTGATCGGGTGAATTTGGACAGGAAAGGGTATAAGTGAGTTGTGAAGATTACACTACTGGAATATAAAAGATAATTTCTTAAATACACTATATTAACAAGACTGGAAAGTCAGAAAAACCAGAAACGTTTAAAACTTAAAATGCGTACGTTTACGTTTAAATAAAACGTAGACGTACAAAATAAAAAATGAAAACGGAAATCTGAAAACACCCAGGGGGTGAAAATGACTTTTTTACAAACCTAAGGGTAAAAGAAAATTTTTAGAAAATTAAAATAAATTTTAACCCTAATTAATTATTTAATATTAATTAAATACTAATTATTACTAATTATTAATATTTAAAATACTTAAATACAATATAATATTAATTAAGCACTAGAAAAATGAAAATAAAATTTCTAAAATTATAAAATAACTAAAAATAAGTTTTAAAATTAAAAATAAGTGTTTTTGTCTTTTTGTGATTTTTATATTAATTAATTACTAATTACCAAATTAAATTATTTTAAATTAAGAAAATTACTAAATGAACAGTAAAAATTCTAATAAAATTTCTAAAATTATTTTATAACATATAAAAGCTATAAAAAATATAAAAACTAGGTTTTACCTTATAAAAACTAATTATGCTATTTTAAACTAATTATTAATTAATAATTAATAAAACTAAAATTAATTCTAATAAATACCAAATGGTAAAATAAAAATCTGAGAAAATTATTATAAATACTTTAATATAATAGGAATTTAATAAAAATATAAAATAGCTAAGTACTTAATAAAAATATAAAAATGAGAATTAAAATTTAAATAAAATTAAATAGAAACTATCACTTAAACTTAAATTGGATTTTCTTGGATTTTCTTTTACCAACCTATTTAATACTTAAAAACAAACACTTTTTGTAAAAACAAATTTTTTTATAAACTTAAAATAAGCTGAGAACAAGCTTATAAGTTGTGACAGTTGACTTTTGTCAACTGTCAAGGGAAATAAGCTAGAATGGCTTAAGTGGGACCCACAATGGGTAAATTCTTATCCAAATAACTTATGTGAAATTGTTTAAGCAGAAAGAAGCCAAAAATCCCCACAAATTAAGCAACAAGCTATAAATAAGCACTTTGAACTATTTAGGAAACTGAAAAGTGGGACAAAGTTTGGGGGTAATTCCAGGTGGATCCCAGGGGTTTTCAGGTTAAAGCAAAGGTCAATCCATGATCTCTACTAGGAGGGGGGTTGGGAAAAACAAAAGTGGTGGCCTGGGGAACACCATGGTGGCTGGAAAATCACCACCAAGTGGTGGTGGTGGGATTGGGTCTGCTGCAGCAGGGGACGTGCAGCCCTGCAGCCTACTTTGGCTCAATGTGGGGCCCAGGGGAAAAATCCCAAAAATATAGAAATGGAGAGATCTTAAAGATGAGCTGGTAGGTTTTGAGTAGGAACAAGTTTCATGATCTGAATTAACACACAAAAATCAAAACAAATCTTTGAATTATGAGAAAAACCTGAACATGCACATTTGACCATTTTGTGAAAAACTTAAAACTTGACTTTTTTCAACTTTGATTGCTTCTATACTACTGAAGATATGTTTATAAGTTAAGTTAAAACCAAATTAAGTTAAAAGAACCATTTATATAAGGAAATGATGGGCTATGGAACTCAAAAACCACCACAGTCAACTATGGTGGTGGGATTTTTTTGATGATTTGACTTTTTATGAAAGAATGATGTAATTTTATGCTTTGACTAATTATCTTTAACCCAAAGTAACTTGAGGAAACAAAAAACAACAACAGATTCACCCTAACTCTCAGGGTACATACTTGTACCAAACACCCCTATACTAGACAAATTACACTATTACTCATTTATTCAAGCTAAACCACCCACTATTACTAATCAAACCTAGGTACTGAGCAATAATCAAATGCAAATGGGCAGTAACAAGTCACTTTAAACAACAAATGCCAAGAATCATAAACTTAATTGAGAAATAGCAGGATGAAACAGTTACTTTACAAGTTTAACATAAAGCAATCAAACAAGCTCTCAATTTCTCAAGTACAACTAGATTATAATATGATTAGAAGCAAGTGAGTAACAATTAAGAAAGCAAAACAGATTCCAAACCACTACTTATGAAACTCAGATTTGAATTAGAAAAATGTTCAAAGAGACTTACAACTTCCAATGTCCTAACTGAAATAGGAAAAATTTCACACCAAACCTATCTTTTAGATAGGTTTAATCACCAACTCAGAACCAATCTCTTAACCTTCAACCATCATGAACACCGTGCTTCACAGGTTGACCTCAGTTGACTTTTTGTTGACTGGTGGAATTTTTTTGAGCTAAAACTATTTTGAACTTTACTGAGCTTATGATAGCTTGTGAATATTTTAGTATGAGCTTAATGAAACAGATTCAACACTTTTTAACTAGATGAGAGTGATTTGAGATTTTTATAAAAAACTGCAAATGGGAAATTTAAATAACAACACATGAAATTAACTTCAAAGATGATTCATATTATACAAAATAACTTAACTACAATTGATTTTCACTAAGATTACAACTGGAAAAAGGAAATTAAGTTTAAATGGTTACATTATTCTAAAATTACTCTAC
The DNA here is from genome assembly GCA_030686995.1 of Artemisia argyi. Classification (NCBI taxonomy): domain Eukaryota; kingdom Viridiplantae; phylum Streptophyta; class Magnoliopsida; order Asterales; family Asteraceae; genus Artemisia; species Artemisia argyi. Next base: position 93,177,384 of record CM060709.1, read on the forward strand.
TGCTCTATTACATCCTTCATTCTTCACTTTTTTCTTTATTTTATAGACCCTGGAGGTCCACAAAGACTTTCCCACATCTGTTTGTGGCGGTTGGATGACCCAAACCATTCATGGCCTTTGATTTAAAATTGGCGCCAAAAACCCCACATGGCAGTTAGGGTTGCTTGTTAGGGTTTGTGGGTAATTAATGGAATTTGGAGGGTTTTGGAGGCTAGGGAGACAAGGGATGGTGTGTTATTTGGATTTGGTGAAGGTGGGGGAGGGGGTACACAGTGTCAGTCAAGTGGGGAAGGAGGGAGTAATACGGGGTGTTTTTTTTTTTTTTTTTTTTTTTTTTTAAGTGGTGGTGGGCTGGGCTTTGGTGTGGTGGGCTGAGGGGATATAAGGGTGGATCAGGTTGTGTTGTTGGGGTGGTAATGGATTTGGTTTCAAAATAATTAAAAGGGTCCGTTTGATGTGGTATTGTTAAGCAACAAGGACCATATTTGTAATTTGGCCAAACTTGGGGTTGAAAAGGTAATTTTCACAAAGTATTCACATGGACTACTTTTGACAACATTTGAATATTATTAGGACCAAAATTACACTTTTCCAAAATTTTAAACCCCGAGGACCATTTTTGCAAAATGTGAAAGTTTAAGGGACCAAAATGTAATTTTCTCAAAACTTCACACCAAGGACTAAAAATAACTTTTGTAACTTCCCAAGGACCCAAAATGATTTTTTTATTCAAAATTTTCCCACCAGGGACCGAATCTGTCAATTACTGAAACTTCAGGGACTAAAAGTGTAAATTTCCAAAACTTTTCTAATTTTTCACCAAAGGACAAAATATGACAACTTATGATTGTAAAAGGACCTTTGGTGATAATTTTTCATATTTTGAATATCCAGGGACTAGATTTGTAATTTTATGAAAGTTGGGGGACTGAAACTGCCAATTTTGCAAACTTTATACGTTTTTCATTTGTTTTTGCTCGTTTTGCATCTAAAACATATAAAACACAATTTTGAAATATTTTCAGTATTTTGATGCATTACTGAGTATTTTTGTATGTTTTGCAGTTCAGATTAGACCAAAAATGATGAGTGTTTGAGCACTTATCAATCCCCCACACTAAACTATTGCTAGTCCCTAGCAATACAGTTTTGAAAACTTGATGGATTTTAAACTCTTTACCAAAAGCCATCACTTCTGGAGTAGCCAGGTGTAAGAACTGTGGCACACCTAATAACCGTGTGATTTTGAGCAAACCACCAGTTGTCAACGGATTTGTTTAGTCTTTACCAAGAGCCGTTTGCTCCTGGACTAGCCAGCATCTTGATGGACCTAGTCAACATCTTGGTGAGCTGATTACCAATTATGGATTTTCCACTGCCTTTACCACAATCCATAATCTTGTGGGCTAGCCAACTCATTTGTTTTTGGGGAGTTGAGGAACCATACAATTTTGGGCAAATTGCAAGCCATAAACGGATTTGAGTTGTCTTTACCAAGAGCCGTTTACTCCTGGACTAGCCAATCCCTTTTGTCGCTTAGACAAGGCGGACTGATTACCACAAAAATTTTGAAGCACCAGTGAAAAATTTTTAAAACTTTTGAAATTTTGGCTAAAACGGGGGTATTATATAGTAAAATGTGATAAAATTCGCTAGAATAGCGAATACCCCCCCCCCCCCCCCCCCACACTTAGCATGAATATTGTCCTCAATATTCAAAATCCCGGCTATTATGCCGACATTTTGAACGTAAAAGGGCAACATTACAAGCTAAGCGTGGAAAACACCATTATGTTTTTCACTTCATATGTAACAATAGCATGGGGGACTCCCCCACACTTAGGGTGAAAACCCTATAAGCATGCTACTGTTTTTGTTTACCGAGTCGCTAGCTTGACTCGACCCCGAATTCATTTGTCCTTGGGGAAGCATGATGTGGAAGAAACAATCTCAATCGGACTTTCATTCAAAATGTTTGGACAAACATATGAAGCACGTGAAAGTTCCACACCGATGAGATAAGTATCCGGCTCAAGATAATGATACATGAAAATGCCGGGATCAAATATAGTGTCCTCACTCCCGAAGGAGTGAAGAAGAGAAGAAGTCACCCTGTAGGTGAAGAAAAGGAAGAAAATCATGATAAAAAGCATGATTTGAACTTCTTCCTCAAGAGGAGGCTCAATAGCCTGAGTTTGGATTTCAAAGGTTAAGCTCGTAAATATCCCGGGAGGGTGGGTGGGATTTTGCAAATTCTCATGATTGAGAGCATCTCCCCCCGGGATATCAAACTCCGGAGGAGTCATAACATGATGATTGAGTTCACCGGAGAACTCCACATGAAGAGAATTATTCACAAGATGTGAATTTGTGAACTCATGTTCCATTGTGGACTCATCACAATCCTCGTCAAAGATTGGATTGTTAGAAATCATAGTGAATTCAGATTCGAATTCAAATAGAGGATTGGTGAGAGTCGTGTTGAATGTTTCAGGAACAAAGAGATTAACATTCTCTATTGGATTGTCGGGATCAGAAGTGAGTGACGGATCATGATAAAGGAGACTTTCAATTTCTCCCAGATCAGCTTGGAAATCGAGGAGACCATCATCACTTTCCAATGAAAGTGGATCGATGTGAGCAAGTTCATCAGCGAACTCCTCAAGAAGATGATCAGCATCAGTTTGTGGAACTGATGCCTCAACATACTCGATGTCTCCATAAGATGTGCAATCATCGCTAAAATCTGAGAAAGTCTCAAATTGATCTTTAGGACACTCAATGGGTGAAGGAATATCACATACATGATCAAGAGTTCCCTGTGACTCTCTCGGGATTGGAACAAGGTTCTCAACACTAGACTTTATGAATTCGTCCGATTCCCTTTCAGGAACAGTGTCAAGATGCTCGTCCCCCATGATCAAAGAGTGAGTGGGAACCTCGGGTGTGATAGCAGTTGTTTGAGATGGAATCTCAACTGCTGGGGTATCAACTGATGAACTTGATGAGGTTTTATAAAATTCAAGGATATCAAGTGTATCCTCATCGTCGCTGTCATCAGGAATAAAACGGAACAAAGAGCTAGATTTGGCTGCTTTTTCTCTTGCAATGGATTCCCTCACAGATTTTTCATATGCATCTTGGGAATTTATTCTAGCAGCCTGCTCTTCAGCAAGCAATTCTTCCATAGATTTTTGATGAGTATGTCTTTGGGCAAAGTCTTGAACTAAACCCTTAAGCTCATCAACAATTTTCATCATATTTTGCATTTCTGGAAGAAGTGCTTGATTCATATCGTACTGTGGAGGTTGGTCGTAATAAGGTGTGTCAAAATTGTCAAAAGGATATGGATTACCCGTTTGACAATCTGAGCTGAAGTGTGAACCTCCACAGTAATCACAACAGTAAAACTGTTGAGGCTGTGAGTCGTATGTGCTAGAGTCATAATTGTTATCGGGAAACTGCTCAAAGACAAGCGTGTTTCCCGATTGACAATCAGAACTGTAGTGTGAACCACCACAGTACTCACAACAGTAAAACTGCTGAGACTGATGGTGTGGTAACTGATGGAATGAATCAGTCGTGTCATGGTAGGAATAGGGATTCTGGTTATAGACAGACCCGTTTCCTGACTCTACCATGCCACAGCTGGGGCAATTGCCACCATTATAAGGATTACCACACCAATGGCAAACCAGAAAGTGTGGATGAGACATAGAAAGAATCAAATGTGTATAGAGGGTGAGGAAATGAGAATCAAAATGGTAGGAGGGTGAAGAAGGATATTTTTGGGTTTTTGGAAAGACATTTTATACAAATGATAAAGAAAATGTTTTTGTGTTTTTTGTGTTCGTTGAAAACTGAGGTTAAAAAGTTTTCGCGAACGGTTTTGTTTTGATAATGGGAAAATATGAACAAAGGATGGATAAATGTACAATGGAACGAATTCCAAAGACACTAATCAGAAAAACCGTTTAGATACGCACACAACCTCCCCGGCAGCGGCGCCAAAAATTGATTGATGCTAAACCACCTAACTTATATTGACCAAATAATGGTCAACAAAGTCAAATAGCCTAGAGTCAATGCTCCGCGGAATATAGTGGTTTCCCCGGGTCGTTATGTCCCGACGAGGTGTGGATTGTAAACAAAACGGTTCTGTGATCGGGTTAATTTGGACAGGAAAGGGTATAAGTGAGTTGTGAAGATTACACTACTGGAATATAAAAGATAATAGCTTAAATACACTATATTAACAAGACTGGAAAGTCAGAAAAACCAGAAACGTTTAAAACTTAAAACGCGTACGTTTACGTTTAAATAAAACGTAGACGTACAAAATAAAAAATGAAAACGGAAATCTGAAAACACCCAGGGGGTGAAAATGACTTTTTTACAAACCTAAGGGTAAAAGAAAATTTTTAGAAAATTAAAATAAATTTTAACCCTAATTAATTATTTAATATTAATTAAATACTAATTATTACTAATTATTAATATTTAAAATACTTAAATACAATATAATATTAATTAAGCACTAGAAAAATGAAAATAAAATTTCTAAAATTATAAAATAAATAAAAATAAGTTTTAAAATTAAAAATAAGTGTTTTTGTCTTTTTGTGATTTTTATATTAATTAATTACTAATTACCTAATTAAACTATTTTAAATTAAGAAAATTACTAAATGAACAGTAAAAATTCTAATAAAATTTCTAAAATTATTTTATAACATATAAAAGCTATAAAAAATATAAAAACTAGGTTTTACCTTATAAAAACTAATTATGCTATTTTAAACTAATTATTAATTAATAATTAATAAAACTAAAATTAATTCTAATAAATACCAAATGGTAAAATAAAAAATCTGAGAAAATTATTATAAATACTTTAATATAATAGGAATTTAATAAAAATATAAAATAGCTAAGTACTTAATAAAAATATAAAAATGAAAATTAAAATTTAAATAAAATTAAATAGAAACTATCACTTAAACTTAAATTGGATTTTCTTGGATTTTCTTTTACCAACCTATTTAATACTTAAAAACAAACACTTTTTGTAAAAACAACTTTTTTTATAAACTTAAAATAAGCTAAGAACAAGCTTATAAGTTGTGATAGTTGACTTTGGTCAACTGTCAAGGGAAATAAGCTAGAATGGCTTAAGTGGGACCCACAATGGGTAAATTCTGATCCAAATAACTTATGTGAACTTGTTTAAGCAGAAAGAAGCCAAAAATCCCCACAAATTAAGCAACAAGCTATAAATAAGCACTTTGAACTAGTTAGGAAACTGAAAAGTGGGACAAAGTTTGGGGGTAATTCCAGGTGGGTCCCAGGGGTTTTCAGGTCAAAGCAAAGGTCAATACATGATCTCTACTAGGAGGGGGGTTGGGAAAAACAAAAGTAGTGGCCTGGGGAACACCATGGTGGCTGTAAAACCACCACCAAGTGGTGGTGGTGGGATTGGGTCTGCTGCAGTAGGGGATGTGCAGCCCTGCAGCCTACTTTGGCTCAATGTGGGGCCCAGGGGAAAAATCCCAAAAATATAGAAATGGAGAGATCTTAAAGATGAGCTGGTAGGTTTTGAGTTGGAACAAGTTTCATGATCTGAATTAACACACAAAAATCAAAACAAATCTTTGAATTATGAGAAAAACCTGAACATGCACATTTGACCATTTTGTGAAAAACTTAAAACTTGACTTTTTTCAACTTTGATTGCTTCTATACTACTGAAGACATGTTTATAAGTTAAGTTAAAACCAAATTAAGTTAAAAAAACCATTTATATAAGGAAATGATGGGCTATGGAACTCAAAAACCACCACAGTCAACTGTGGTGGTGGGATTTTTTTGATGATTTGACTTTTTATGAAAGAATGATGTAATTTTATGCTTTGACTAATTATCTTTAACCCAAAGTAACTTGAGGAAACAAAAAACAACAACAGATTCACCCTAACTCTCAGGGTACATACTTGTGTCAAACACCCCTATACTAGACAAATTACACTATTACTCATTTATTCAAGCTAAACCACCCACTATTACTAATCAAACCTAGGTACTGAGCAATAATCAAATGCAAATGGGCAGTAACAAGTCACTTTAAACAACAAATTCCAAGAATCATAAACTTAATTGAGAAATAGCAGGATGAAACAGTTACTTTACAAGTTTAACATAAAGCAATCAAACAAGCTCTCAATTTCTCAAGTACAACTAGATTATAATATGATTAGAAGCAAGTGAGTAACAATTAAGAAAGCAAAACAGATTCCAAACCACTACTTATGAAACTCAGATTTGAATTAGAAAAATGTTCAAAGAGACTTACAACTTCCAATGTCCTAACTGAAATAGGAAAAATTTCACACCAAACCTATCTTTTAGATAGGTTTAATCACCAACTCAGAACCAATCTCTTAACCTTCAACCATCATGAACACCATGCTTCACAGGTTGACCTCAGATGACTTTTTGTTGACTGGTGGAATTTTTTTGAGCTAAAACTATTTTGAACTTTACTGAGCTTATGATAGCTTGTGAATATTTTAGTGTGAGCTTAATGAAACAGATTCAACACTTTTTAACTAGATGAGAATGATTTGAGATTTTTATAAAAAACTGCAAATGGGAAATTTAAATAACAACACATGAAATTAACTTCAAAGATGATTCATATTATACAAAATAACTTAACTACAATTGATTTTCACTAAGATTACAACTGGAAAAAGGAAATTAAGTTTAAATGGTTACATTATACTAAAATTACTCTACTGCTCTATTACATCCTTCATTCTTCACTTTTTTCTTTATTTTATAGACCCTGGAGGTCCACAAAGACTTTCCCACATCTGTTTGTGGCCGTTGGATGACCCAAACCATTCATGGCCTTTGATTTAAAATTGGTGCCAAAAACCCCACATGGCAGTTAGGGTTGCTTGTTAGGGTTTGTGGGTAATTAATGGAATTTGTAGGGTTTTGGAGGCTAGGGAGACAAGGGATGGTGTGTTATGTGGATTTGGTGAAGGTGGGGGAGGGGGTACACAGTGTCAGTCAAGTGGGGAAGAAGGGAGTAATACGGGGTGTTTGTTTGTTTTTTTTTTTTTTTTTTTTTTTTTTTGAAGTGGTGGTGGGCTGGGCTTTGGTGTAGTGGGCTGAGGGGATATAAGGGTGGATCAGGTTGTGTTGTTGGGGTGGTAATGGATTTGGTTTCAAAATAATTAAAAGGGTCCGTTTGATGTGGTATTGTTAAGCAACAAGGACCATATTTGTAATTTGGCCAAACTTGGGGTTGAAAAGGTAATTTTCACAAAGTATTCACATGGACTACTTTTGACAACATTTGAATATTATTAGGACCAAAATTACACTTTTCCAAAATTTTAAACCCCGAGGACCATTTTTGCAAAATGTGAAAGTTTAAGGGACCAAAATGTAATTTTCTCAAAACTTCACACCAAGGACTAAAAATAACCTTTGTAACTTCCCAAGGACCCAAAATGATTTTTTTTATTCAAACTTTTCCCACCAGGGACCAAATCTGTCAATTACTGAAACTCCAGGGACTAAAAGTGTAAATTTCCAAAACTTTTCCAATTTTTTACCAAAGAACAAAATATGACAACTGATGATTGTAAAAGGACCTTTGGTGATAATTTTTCATATTTTGAATATCCAGGGACTAGATTTGTAATTTTATGAAAGTTGGGGGACTGAAACTGCCAATTTTGCAAACTTTATACGTTTTTCATTTGTTTTTGCTCGTTTTGCATCTAAAACATATAAAACACAATTTTGAAATATTTTCAGTATTTTGATGCATTACTGAGTGATTTTGTATGTTTTGCAGTTCAGATTAGACCAAAAATGATGAGTGTTTAAGCACTCATCAACGGACTACCATCCCGTTTTTATTCTATGTTCATTTTTATGTTTTTGTTATTTTTCATTTATTAGCTTAAGTTGAGTCTAGTCTTGGCTTAGCAACGCCACATTGTACATGTAATTAACCAAGATTATTAACTCGCCACCAGTAAAACTTCCTTTATCCAACAAAACCGTGTATTTCATATCCCTACACCTAACGTTACAACCCTTTAAAAGACCTCTTTGATAGTTTATCCTAGGTGCTTACGCCATGTGGTGGAGGTTTGATCCTTTCCCAAGCCTATGGTAATCTATTTTGCTATGACAGGTAGTGAGAGATATCTTCCATTTCCATATTGTAATTTATACTTTATTACACCCGAGAGATGTGAGTATCTAAACACTATTTGTGAGGTGCTAGTGTATGACCTCCGTGCTTGTCTATTGGTCTTTAGTGGAATGATTATTTGTTGTAATTACTTTTATATTAGTGTTAAATGACCCCTAACTTGTCTTTTGAGTAGAATAAAAGCGCATTTGCTTGAGGACAAGCAAATCTCAAGTGTAAGGGTATATGATGAGGCGAAAAATGATCCATTTTTAGGGGGTCATTTAAGCCCGAATTCGAATTTATTTGATCAAATATTGCCCTAAATCGTTCCTTTTGTGATTTTAGGTACTTTGGGAGAGAAATCTGGAAACGGAAGCAATTCGGACGTTTTTGGAGCATAAAAGTGAAGAAAACGCCAAAGAGTTAATTTTCCATGCTGAGAACAGTACCTGACGGCGTCAAGAGCATTTTGGTGACGGCGTCAAGAGTAAAAGTGGTGACGGCCCAGAGAGAATGTGAAGGCGTCACCCAAGGCCGTCACATGTTAACTTGTCAAAACTTGCGCGCGGAGTAGCTGATATTGTTTTGGTCATAATTTTTGCATACGAACTCGGATTTAGGTGATTCAAAAGCCCACGCGAAGAGGACGAAGAGATATGCAATTTGGTGAAAAAATGGTCTTGACGCCGTCAAGAGAATGAGCTGACGCCGTCAAGCCTTGCCGACAGAAAACATGCCTATAAATATAACATCATAACTTCACTTTTTGTAAGCCCTAAACCCTAAAGTCGATTCCTGGGTTTAGGTGCGTGTTTTTCCAGCAACTTAGAGGGTTTAAATCACTCCATAAACATCATGTATTGGTTTGATGATTCTATCTTAATTATGTTTTCCATTATCATTGTTGTTTGCTCTTCTTTGATGATGATTTGCTAATTCACCTTGTGTCTACTTATGATTATGTGAAACTTGTATATAATTGATTAGATCTCATTGATTTCTTGTTGATGTTGTGTCTCTCTCCATCAATTAAGGCGTGACAACTTCAATAGATCTAGTTGGTTTAGTTTATAATCCTTGTTTCCTATTGATTCTTGTTTTGATTGAATGATTTATATGTTAGGCTTAAGAAAACTGGCAGATCTCCAAATGGTAACATGCTTGAACGTCTTAGGAAACATGAACCTATTGCACTAAGGTCTTTATTGGTTGTATTTAATGCATGAGCCACTGTTTACAATCCCTATGGTTGTGCTGGGCATGGTATAGGAGGAGATAAGAGCTCATAGAATTGGGGAGTTATGTGCGATACCCCATGAATGGTATTAAGGAATACAACCCGTCAATTAAAACAAGGTTACAATTCAATAGGTAGGATTGGATAGCTAGCAAGGAGTAACATATCATGGGTAGACATGCTTCACTTATCTTGTAGAACCTTAGTTTATTTTCTTGTTTATTAGATTAATTAGTAGCTTTTGGGTTAGTTGATTAGCAACTAATTCCGCCCACTCTCCCAATACCCGAGATTTTTACTTGCTTTTCATAAAATATAAAAACATAAAAAGAATCATCCTTCACCTTTAGACCTAGTTAGATTAATTTCAATCCTAACGACACTATTCCTAGCTGAACGATCAATCCCCCGGTACTTGTCACTATACTATACTACAACGATCAGGTACACTGCCTGGTGGGGGTTGTAAGCTTCTCAAGATCCCTTGAGAGGTAAAGCCTGGTGCGATTCCCACGCATCAATGATCTCTCCCATTATTGTGCCTCTTCCACCACTGAACACGCACGTGCACACATTTCTCGTGCTATAAGAGATTGTGTTTCATGTAATCATATCACTTTAAGTTGTTGCAAATACTAGTTTATTTAACCATCTACTACTTTTGATTATTCAAGTACCTTGTGAAATAAGACTATTAAAACTTGTTTCCAATTAAGTAAAAAGAAGTCAAATTTAGCTTAAAGAAGAAAATTTTACTACACACATTTCATGTTCAAATAACAAGTTCTAGCTAATTGCTTATAAGCTGTCTAAAATTATTATACAAGTAAAGATGTCATGCAGATCGAGGACATAAATCAAAACGAAGCCCACTTCATGCATCATGCACACACTCATTTAATCAAAGTCTTCACAATAAACTTGGTATTCAACTCCTTCAGATCAATATACTACTGTCCACATCTAACAAACATCACAGCGCTCCAGATATGTAAACCATATAAAGTGCAGCTCCGACCTGAGAGAGGAAGAAGGAAACCAATCTGTTAACAAATCCACCATAATTACCTAGTGTTAACACTGTGTTAACAGATGCACCAATTTGTCAACAGATGCACCAATCTGTCAACAGATGCACCAATCTGTCAACAGATGCACCATAATTACCTAGTGACTATGTTAATAGATGCACCAATCTGTTAATAGATGCACTAAGATAAGACACAATAGTTAACAGGAGGACTTTATTAATGTAATGAGCATCAACTTTATTTAAGAATTAAACATTTGATTGGCACAATTACCTAGTGTTAACATTGTGTTAACATATGCACCAATTTGTCAACAGAATGCTTTGGTCCCTTGTAGCAATAATTCAATTGTGCCTCTACATAGCTCAGGCCTCTCATCAGCATCTCTTCATCTGCCATCTGGGCCTAAATTGCACTGATAATCACGTCGAGTTTCATCTGTAAAACCTGCAAAAAGAGTAGCCTAGTCAAAATCTTCATATTCTCAAATGCATGATGGTCAAGGCTTTGACAACAAAATATATAAAATACTCACTACAGAAGTTATAGATTAAACGTATTCCTTGGTCAACAAATTTCATGAATGCATTAATGTAGCCTTTGCAATGAGAACAATGAACGGGACCACTGTTGGTCCCTTTTACTTGGTTATCAGTAACTAGAAAGCTAAAGTAACCAAGTTGTATGACTTGAACACAGATGTATGAAAATGATTAACAATAAAGTAACGTAAAAATAAGAGACAATATTTTCCAACGTTTAATTCTTTATTAGAAGTTAATCACAAAGAATCGTACCCAAGTGTTCGCGGAATAACACTTGGGATTGAATTGAAAAGTATTGTATGGACTCCTCACTAAACTCAACTATGTTGAGTGACAACTTAAATTACCCACTGAGCTATCTCAGGGGCTTGTGTTGTTCTTTGGAGGAGTAAAGTGGTTTGTGAATGCTTTGCATTAATTGCACAAACTTGTCAACTTTTACTCCTCACATTTGCTTCCTATTAATACACAAGTATAGAACAACTAAATATACATTGGACCTAAAGCTTCCTTAACAATATCTTGAAAGATATTATTCTTCTGGCAAGGAACCTTCATTGAGTTAGATCCAAAAGGCACTTTTTGATGACAGACTGGTTTTAACTATTTGGGGAAAGTTTGACATTAAATTGATAAAGCACTTTAATAAAGCAGCTCAGACTTTCCCGCCCAGTCCCGCCAAAACTTCAGTCTTCATGTCATCAGTCTTCAGTACGATTAAGTTGTTGAGGAGTCATTGGGGTTCAGTGAGTTATTGTCATCCTCACTGAACCCATCACCTTCTTCTTGGCTTAGATCACACTTCACTGAGTTCCGCCTCACTGAATGGACAACCTTTCTTCTTAGGCTCGGTCTTAGCATCCTGAAGGTGACTCACTGAGTTACTGTTCACTCAGTGACTTGTTTGCATTTAGGTTATTTTATGTTCAAATCCTTGTTAGAAGATGTGGGGAATTCAGTGACCCAACAATCTCCCCCTATTTGAACATACAAATAGCCTAAGTGATACTTGATTCAGCATGAGTTGTCAGGGTACATCTTCTCTTACTGAATGTTTGTTGTAATTGTAAGTAGGACATAACTATTTAAACAAAACATCATTTTATTTATAGCTATTACATTTTTCCTACAAATTACAAACAAAAATAAAGATAGTTGTTGCAGATCAGATGTTCAGATGATAGCCAAGTCCCTCAATCTTAGCTTTCTTTGATCTCAGCAGGTGTTTCTCAGGATGCTTCTCAATCTTTGTCCTAAGGTCCTTACAGAACCTTTGGTTTGCACCACTTTGTATAGGAGAAGCTAACATCAGGTACGATACCATTGCCGTGACCCCTGCCTTGTCTATATCAGACCACCTTTGGAAGGCAAGGTCTCCATATTCATCCGTAAAGCATAGACCTCGTTCAGAGGTTTCAAGCACAGTATTTCTCACGAAGGTGATTCCTTCAGGAATGGACCTATCACAATCCAATCCTGGGACCTTGACCTCAGGCTTGGATTCAATGTGCTTCCTTTTTCTTTTGGTGGTTGTTGATGAAGCAGTTCCTGTTGTTGGAGCAGGAAGAAGGGATGGAATGTTGAGGGCTTCAGGCATTGCTCTCAGTCTGTCATACCTTTCACTCAGTGACTTGAGAAGTTGATCAACAACGGCACCATTTTTCTTGGCGATGATGGGACGGAGTTCATCAAGTTCAGTGATCCCAAAGTCAGCGAATTTGAATGGGTTATGAGTGTCCATGATTCTTTTATCAGTCCCCCTGAAGACAGTGACCATTGCGGGTTTGGTATTCCTGTGGATTTTGATGTCAGTGATGGTTTCAGGCTTCAATCTTTCCTTCATCACCCAATGATATCTTTCAACCCTGGTCTTTCTGATTTGAGCTTACCTTTTCAGCTTTTCTTCCCTTTCCCTTTTCAGAGCATTCATCTGTTCTTCCTGAGCCTTTTTAAAGGCTGCACCAGCTTGCTCAGTAGCTAGTGCCTCAGTATCCAGACCGATCTTTTCAGCCTCCTCATGAACAACCTGTATCAGTTCAGGCTTGCTCAATTTCTCTTCTTCAGCTACCTTTTCCGCTTTCTCAACTCTTTCCATGTAGTCTTGTATTTGGTCATGGGTGAGTTGATAGATTTTTCCATTAATTTCATACGGGACCCTGATAGGTTCATCAGGGTCAACTCTGACAATTTTGGAGGCAGGCTGGAGTCTTACTTCAGGTTCTGAGGTGGTGGCTATGCTTTTTCCTCTGTCCTGAAAGAGAGTGGAGGAGACTGGTTCCTCTTGTGCTGGAACTTGAGTGATTGGTGTGGCTTCAGTGACATGCTCCCCTTCAGTGTGAGAGGGCTGTCCAGCTTCTTGTTCATCAGTAATAGGGGTTTCAGGAACATTCTCCCCCTCAACAATTGCCGGAGCTGCAGTGATGGCAAGTGTTGGAGTTACTGAAGATGAAGTAGAGGTACCCTTGAAGGCTTGAAACATTTCCGTCATCATTGACTTGATCTCCGCAGTATCCTGATGAATGAGAGATACCTTGGAGTCAAGTGAAGCCTGAGAATTTTCAAGGGCAGTCATCCTGGATCCCATTGTCCATGCCAGAGATGTGGACTTCAGGGATTGAGCTGTCACTGATGCTTCCAACTGAGTGAAGGAAGACTTGAGGGACTCCACCGTGGAGCTGAGATTCTGAACATTTGAATCCCTTATCAAACCAAGTAACTCAGTAAGAGCCGCCGAGTTGACCTGGTACGTCTCAGATGCCTGAAGAATTCTCTTGTTGAGCTCAGGATCATCCTTGACTGATTCTTGAACTGACTTAACCCCTGTAGCCAGTTCCTTTAGGGATTCCAAAAACTGATTGATGTGCGAAGCCATTTGTGTCAGGGAGTAAGAGACAGTGGAATTTTGATCCCTGACATCATCAGTGTATTCTTCAACAGCATCTTTGAGGAGGTGATAGTGGACTGCTTGCTCAGTATGCAGGTCAAGCACCTCTTCAGTGACCCCCCTGTACAAAACATTGGTCATTTTCTTGATGAACTTTTTGAAGGCTCTTTCAGTGAGAGGAGTTGAAGCGTCTTCTGAGGTTTCCGGCTCGGAATGTTGTTCATCTTCGTCATGGTTAGAGGTTTGAGGAGACTGAGTAACAGGTTCAGGGACTGTCTCCTCATCCTCCATATCATCTCCGGCCGTGAAGACTTCCTCGTCACTGTGAAATTCATCATCAGAAAAATAAGAACACCTGAGCATCAGCCAGGGAGGTAATCTGCAATAAATGGAGGTTATCCGGCTCCTTTTCATAAGAAGATTTGCCTTCGTTTTGGCCAGGTCTTGACCTCTCAAATCCGGTAGGTTGGGTTTTACCTACCTGGTCTTTAAGGCCAGTTCCCAAGTTTTGCGCACCTCCGGGAGTGGTTTTGGGTTCCATATCAGTGGGTGGTTTATATCCCTCTGAATCTTTGTCCCCCGTGACCCCTTCAGACACTGATGGGTGTTTCTCAGTGCCATCATTAGGAGCCGTGAATGTTGTGTCCCTATCAGCGGGTTGTATGTTTCCCACTGAGTCTTGGGGATGAGTAGGGGTGCCCTCAGACAAAAGCTTTGATTTGCGAATGTCCTCATCAGGCAGATGAGTGGTTGAGTCCCCCTTTCCAACAGGCTTGTTCTGGCCTGTCGAAGGTTTAGGGACATGAACTCCCTGATGTTTGGGTTTTGATCTACCCGGGCCTTTAGCAGGATGTGATTGTTTGTGGACCCCCTTCTCAGTGGAGTAGTGCTGCCCCACTGAGGATTTAGGATCCCTTACTCCCTGAGATTCTGGTTGTGATTTGCCAGAGCCTTTAGCAGGATGTGAAGGTTTGGTTTGTTTCGGCTCCACTGTCTTGTTTATGACAGTAGAGTCTTTAGAAATGGGTATGCCCGAGGACACTGAGTGTGATGTCTCAGTGCCCTCCGATGGCTTTTGTTGCAGGCCTAGTGACTGGGTAATTATTTTCAGGGTATCCGCAGTCAAGGGAGGTAATTCATGCCCCTTTTGGGCAGCCTTAAGGTTAGAGGTCTCAGTGTCGAGTGACTTGGGTTGAGCCACCTTCCTGGACCCCTGTCCCTTCTTCCTCTTCACCTTTTTGGTGGGAAAGGGTACTGGTGATATAATATTGTCACCCTGGAAAGCAGTACGCATATATTGGGTCAGGGTGACTGGTGTAACCTCTAGAGGATCACGAGAGTAATTAGCCTTGTGTAACACTTTAGGCTCAAAACCTACTGCATCAGGCTTTGCATACTCAGACCCAAGCAAGTCTTGTAGGGCACAGGAAATGAATCTAGGGTATGACATAAGTTTTTGCCTAGACTTCCCCCCTAATTTTGCTATGAGGTCCTTGAAGATCAATTCTCCAAGGTCAATAAATTTACCCTCAATGAGACTGAACAATATCATTGCTTGAGTATTGTTCAATTGCTCAGTAGAGGATTTATTTCCCCCGAGGACTTGAATGACAAAGGTCATTATTATCCTCCAGGGAGCTGGGAACCAGGTCTTGATAATTGGGGCTTTGGATAGTAGGGCCCCTGGTGACACTTCAGGGTGAAGTTTGTCATAAGGCCCTAGCGTCAGTAAGACCTCCTTCATATCTTTATCAGATGGTGGGACAACGAAGGTCTGTGTGTAATCAAGCCCAGTGGCTTTGGCAAAAGTTTTATAGTCAAGAGTTAGGGACTTAGTTCCATTCTTGACTGTAAACTTAATTTTGGCCTCTTTGGGCACATCAGGGCTTTCAACCACTGCTGTGCACCAAAATTCCCTCAAATACTCAGGGTAGATGACTGAGGGCGTCTTTGTGAATGCGGTGGTCAGAAAGCAGTTCTGAAGGAACTTCACCACTTCCCTGTATTCAGGGAACCCTTCTGGGTAGGCAAAGTTCCCCACCACATTATTCTTGGTGAGGTCTATGCTTTCCATTTGGAAATACACATTGGGTGTGTATTTTATGACCTTAGAAGAAGCCATTTGGTGTGATAAAAGCCTGGTTTTAGTTAGAAAACGGGTATTGGTGAGGGAAACACACGCAGCTTTGAAAAAACAATTTGCAAGAGTTTAGTTATGATTTTAAAAGCGTGTATGTGTTTCCCTTTTTGTGGGGGTATTTATAGGGTAAGGATTTGGGTGGTGATGTTGCGGATATCAAAGGTTTAATTTATTTAACCGAAACGGCATAATAATTTTGGTTTGATATCCGCATTAAATATCACGATTCCCATTACCCTATTTTCTCTCACATCGTGGATGAACAATTGTGCGGCTCTGCAAATAATGCACTTTTGCAGAGAGAAATTATCACAACTTTTGTGTGTGAGGGAGCATTTAATGCTCAGTGATGTTTGGTGAGAGGGATGTGGGGGCCCAAGGAGTGGATGCCAGTTGCGTAAGTGACTTATATTCCTATATTTAATAGGATTCAGTTACCTACCTGGGATATTAACTGACTAAATACTTAGAGCATTTAGTTAGGGTATTCAATGCCATTTTTCATCCTGAGCCCCCTGAATGATTTTTCATTCAATAAAAATGAGTTTTCAGGAAGGGTGTGATCAGGGACCTAGAGAATTTACATCAGGTTGGAACACTTTTGATCAGTTTCCTGATTCTATGTCCAACATGCCCAATTTAGCTTTCAATCTTGTGAAAGTGGGTTCATCCAAAGGTTTTGTGAAGATGTCAGCTAGCTGATACTCAGTGGGGATGAAATGTAGTTCAATTTCTCCATTTGATATATGGTCCCTGATGAAGTGGTATCTGATGTCAATGTGTTTGGTTCTTTGATGAAGCACTGGATTGTTTGAGATGGCTATGGCACTTGTATTATCACAAAAGATAGGTACCATCTTATACTGAATGCCATAGTCACTCAGTTGGCTTTTCATCCATAGTACATTTGCACAACATCCTGCAGCAGCCATATATTCAGCTTCAGCTGAGGACATGGCCACTGACTGTTGTTTCATTGTACTCCAACACACAAGTTTACCACCAGGAAAGAGGATCCTGAAGTACTTTTCCTATCCATGTTACATCCTGCATAGTCAGAGTCAGTGTACCCTTTGAGATCAAATCCTGAACATTTTGGGTAATATAAACCAAGGTTTGGAGTACCCTTCAGGTACCTGATGATTCTCTTGACAGCAGTGAGATGTGATTCTTTTGGGTCAGCCTGGTATCTTGCACACAGGCAGACTGAGAATTGGATATCAGGCCTTGAGGCAAGTAAGTACATCAGGGAGCCAATCATTCCTCTATATTGGGTTTGATTCACTGATTTTCCAGTGAGATCAGGGCCAAGGTTGTTTGGAGGAACCATAGGAGTTTTTACTAAAGAGCAGTCAGTGAGCTCATACTTCTTCAGTAGGTTCCTGAGGTATTTCTCTTGGCAAATGGATATTCCTTTTTCAGTTTGTTTAATTTGTAGTCCAAGAAAGTATGTGAGTTCACCCATCATGCTCATTTCAAACTTTGTGGTCATAAGTTTTTCAAATTGTTTGCAAAGTTTGTAACTTGTTGAGCCAAAGATGATGTCATCAACATACACTTGGACAAGAATGACATCATCCTTTGTTCTGTAGATGAACAGTGTGTTGTCAATTCTACCTCTGACAAACTTGTTTTGGATCAGGAAGGCTGAAAGAGTTTCATACCATGCCCTGGGTGCTTGTTTCAGTCCATAGAGGGCTTTATTCAGCTTGTAGACATGGTTAGGGTATTCACTACTTTCGAAACCAGGAGGCTGTTGCACATAAACATCTTCTTTGATGTTACCATTCAGGAATGCACTTTTAACATCCATTTGGTAAACTTTAAAGTTCATGTAAGTTGCATAGGCAAGGAAGATCCTGATGGCTTCCATTCTAGCAACAGGTGCAAAGGTTTCCTCATAGTCTATACCTTCCTGTTGATTATATCCTTTGGCAACCAGTCTTGCTTTGTTTTTGATGACTGTGCCATTCTCATCAGTCTTGTTCTTAAAGACCCATTTCATACCAATGATTAAAACACCCTGGGGGCATTCAACAAGGGTCATGACATCATTTCTGTCAAATTGTTCCAATTCATCTCTCATAGCCTGAACCCAACTTTCATAAGTCAGGGCTTCTTTGACATTTTTAGGCTCAATTTCTGAGAGATAGTCAGCATAAAGACATATATTGGCAGTGGCAGCCTTGAGTTTGGCAGCCTTGCTTCTTGTGAGCATGCCTTCAGTGGGTTCACCAATGATGTTCACAAGCTCAATGATTTTGGATCTAGTCCAACTATCCTGGGGTTTGGGATAGGAATTTGAGCTTGTAGGAGCCTGATTAGATTCAGACTCAGGAACATGAGGTAACTCATCAATATGTACTTCAGTGACAACTGTAGGAACAATTTGTTCTGTGGGTTCCTGAACATTTTGTTCAGTGGTGTCAGTCTCATTTGAGACAGGCTGAGTTTCTATGAACTCACTGATAGGTGGTTGGGGTAGGTTGTGAGGGATGATGTAATAGGAGACATCAGCATCAGCTTGGTATTGAGTTGAGGGATTGTTCTCAGGATGATACTCATCAGGAGGATATCTTGATGAGTCATCAATACCAATCTCTTCTACTGAGGAATTTGAGAACCTGATGGATTCAGTGCTCTCATCAACAGTAATGTGATAAATTTCCTCAGTTTGCTGTCTCCTTGTGTTGAACACCCTGAAGGCTTTGGAGACCAAGGAATATCCCAGGAAGTATCCATCATCAGCTTTGGCATCAAATTTACCTAAGTGATCCTTGTGATTATGTATAAACACAGGACACCCAAATACATGAAAATAGTTGATGTCAGGAATCCTTCCTTTGAATATCTCATAAGGTGTCTTATTATGCCTTTTCACAATGATTGACCTGTTTTGAGTGTAGCAGGCTGTTTTAACTGCCTCAGTCCAAAAATGTTTTGAGAGGACTGAGCCATTCAGCATTGTTCTTGCTGCCTCAATGAGTGTTCTATTTCTCCTTTCAGCTACTCCATTTTGTTCAGGAGTATAGGGAGAAGTGAAATTTTGAGAAATTCCTTTCTCATCACAAAAACACTCAAGGTCTTGGTTTTTGAATTCAGTGCCATTGTCAGTCCTGATCTGTTTAACTTTGACATCATTTTGATTTTCAATGTTCCTGACAAATGACATGATGGTTTCAGCTGCCTGACTCTTTTTGGTCAGGAAGTAAACCCAAGTATATCTTGAGTATTCATCCACTATGACCAGAGTGTACTTCTCATGGTGTATGGACATTGGACTGACAGGTCCAAAAAGGTCCATATGAAGAAGATGCAGGCAGCTTTTGATGGAAAAGGTTTGTTTGGTTTTGAATGATGCCCTGTGGTGTTTTCCTTTTTCACAAGCAGAACAAGGCTTGTCTTTGGTATACACCAGGGATGGAAGGCCCAGAACTTTGTTCTGTTTAGCCAGGTTGTTGATGTTTTTGAAGTTGAGATGAGAGAGTCTCCTATGCCATAGCCAGTTGATTGTCTCACTTGCCTTTGAGAATAGGCAAGTCCCATTTTGAGTCAGGGATGACATGTCAAGGACATATACATCATCCCTCCTGGGGGCAATCAACACAACTTCCTTATTGGCATTAAAGATGGTCCCTCTCTTGTCATCAAACTGAACTATGTATTTGGCATCACATAGTTGGGAAACACTTATCAGGTTGTACTTCAGACCATTAACATAGGCTATTCTTGTAAAAACTATACCATTGCAGTTTACTGAACCATAACCCTCAGTGGGAGCTGATGAGTTATCACCAAATACTACTTTGGGTCCTGGTTCTTCCACATATTTGTGCAGAAAACTTTTCACACCAGTCATACTTCTGGAGCATCCACTGTCTAGATGCCAGGTAGGATCCTTGATGTGTTTCTGCGCAAACAGTAAACTGGGTTAGTTTTGCTTGTTGACCCACCATCTAGTGGGCTTAGTCCTCAGGGACTTTTTGAACTCAGTTAGTGAATCATGGTCTGAAGTTGTGTGACCTGAGCTTCCACATGTTTTACATTTTGTGGATGTTGATGCATCAGGTGAGTGAGAAGTGTTGGTTTGGTTTTTCCTTCTGGATTGAATCACTTTGTCATGCCCCCTGGTTTCATGGGAGGGATCTCCACAGATATCACAGCATTCTTTCATCATGCAATCATCAGGAAGATGATCATTGAAACCACAGTGAGGACAAGGTGAGAAAGGCTTGGCCTTCAGTCTTTGTTTGGAAGGTGTAGCATACTGATAGCCTTGGGTTTTGTATAGACCCTTTGCCTTTAAAGAGGCAGTGTGGGGGATGTGATCACAAGTTCTGTGGTCCTCTTGTTTGCATATCATACAAAACATGACTCTGTAGCATTTATCAGTGCTGTGATTTGGATAATTACACAGTTCACATCTCCCTGAGGGTCTGGGTGTGGTTTTTGGTTTGGAAGAACCTGAGGATACTGAGGGCTTTGTTGATTTTGAGTCAGAGTTTTTCTCAGTAGACTCAATTTTCTCACTCAGCATCCTTACAAGTTCAGCAAGCTGATCAACCTTTGAGTCAGTGCTTTCAGGCTTCACTTCAGTAGTTACTGAAGGTTTTTGGTGTTCAGTGGGTGCAGGAGTAGGTCTTTTCAGTATAGTCCTTCCTAACCCTGATTTCTCTTTAGGAGAATGTGGTTGAAAGACTAATGGTGCAAGGTCAGAATTGGGTTCTGCTCCCTGAAGTTGTTTCAGTGGAGGGAGTGGTGAATCAGACTTAGACTCAGTGATGGACTCAGTAGGACTAAGTTCATCAGTGACTCCTAGCAGCTCCTTTATAGCCTGACTTTCAGGCTCCAGAATTCTTCCAGTGTTAAAATTTGGCAATTTACTATTAGGATTGTTTCTTTCAATCCAATCACTGGGTTTGGGAGCTAGTTCTTTGCTAGAGAGTATGTTGGTTAATAGAAAAGTTGTAGAATGGCTACTCTCCCTAGAAACTTCAGTGAGTTGATCATCACCTAGACCAGCCTTATTGGGACTTGGTGAGAGACTCAGTGTTTCATAAAGTTTGGGGTTTTTCTGAGTCCATTTCCAAATAATTTCCTTTTCTTTCTTAAGATCTTCCTGAAGAGCTTGATTTTGTTTTACAAGTTCAGAGTTTTGAATTTGAAGTGTGACACTTTCAAGCTTGGCTTGTTTTAAGGCAAGTAATTCATCTCTACAATGATTTAATTCAAAACTCAGTTTGTTAAATTTTGAAAATAAATTAAGTCTTTGCTCTTCAACATACTTAAGATCAACATTTATATAGTCTAAGTAAGATTTCCAATCATCATTATCATCCATAGAAAGTAAAAGATTTACCTTCCTCATTGTGATGTTGACCCATTCACCATTTCTTGCATGACTCTTCCCCACAACAAGTTTGTTGTCTTCTGACAGAGCCATCAGGGCACTGATGTGAACTTCATCATCATCAAAGGACACTTCAACCTCATCCCAGTCATATGTTTCAGCAACAAGCCCTTTGTTCTTGGCTTGAGTAGGCTTTGGAGCCTGAGGAGGCTGAGAGACTGTTGAGGATGATTCAAGAAGGGCAAGCTTAGCTTTTGCCTTTCTGTACTTTGCTTCAAAGTCAATTTGAGGGACTTTTTCAAATCTTTGACTAGACTGAAGCATTTTTGGTTGAAATTTGCTGGGGCCTGAAAAAGAGTTATTTCCTGAAAATTTGAAAGATGGTTCTGAGGTTGTTTTTGAAAAACAATCTTTAGCAAAATGCCCCATTTTGCCACATTTAAAGCATTCAGTATTGTCATTTGCTTTAGAAGGAAATTTGTTTTTCTTAAAAAACCTTTTTGAATTAGCAAGGAGTGCTCTTTCATGAAATTCAATTTGAAGATCATTAAGATACTCCTCACTGGTTCTTTGGTCAACCTCATCATCAGATCCATCCTGAAAATCCTGCACAACACCTTTTGAATAGAAAGCAGTTGATATGGGTGTAATTGTCAAGGCCTTTTTGGTCTCCTGAGCTTTACCAGGGTATCTCCTGGTGATAAGATTGTCTTCATAGACAAACTTCCCATAAATGGCAGGGAGCTCAAGGTTCTGAATGTGGTTTGCGTTTCTCAATCCCTGAGAGAAGTTTAACCACTTCTCAGGGAGACTGTTGACAAAACCAACATTGATTTCATGTTTTGACAGTATAACACCATCATTGGTAAGCTCATTCAGGAGGGTCTTATACCGAGTATAAGTCTCAGAGAGACTTTCAGAATCCTTGGCCCTGAAGGTATTGAATTCAAGCTTCAGGTCCATGATTCTATTCTCTTTGGTATCAGAAGGCCCTTCATAGCTATGAACCAGGTCAGTCCATGTCTGCTGGGCAGTGGGACAGTTGATCACTGATTCCATTATATCATCAGGAATGCATGATATAATGATGCTTTTCAGGCGCTGGTCTTGATTGACCACCCTCCTTTCATCTGGGGTCCACTGAGCTACAGGTTTGATTAAACCTTGGGCAGTTGTTGGGACATATGGACCCTCATTAATCAATTTGATGTAATAAGGTTCCATCCCAGTTAAGTAGCAAAGCATTCGCTTTTTCCACTTATTAAATTTGCCAGCTTCAAGTCGAGGGGCAGTTGCTGAATAACTTCCACCCTTTTTATCAACAAGTTGGGGAACATCTATGTCAGTCATAGTGGGATCTTGATTTTAAAAACTTGAGCACTCTTATGTTTTGAAAACAAGTTTAAGTTTTACAAATCAGAGGCTCTGATACCACTTGTTGGTCCCTTTTACTTGGTTATCAGTAACTAGAAAGCTAAAGTAACCAAGTTGTATGACTTGAACACAGATGTATGAAAATGATTAACAATAAAGTAACGTAAAAATAAGAGACAATATTTTCCAACGTTTAATTCTTTATTAGAAGTTAATCACAAAGAATCGTACCCAAGTGTTTGCGGAATAACACTTGGGGTTGAATTGACAAGTATTGTATGGACTCCTCACTAAACTCAACTATGTTGAGTGACAACTTAAATTACCCACTGAGCTATCTCAGGGGCTTGTGTTGTTCTTTGGAGGAGTAAAGTGGTTTGTGAATGATTTGCATTAATTGCACAAACTTGTCAACTTTTACTCCTCACATTTGCTTCCTATTTATACACAAGTATAGAACAACTAAATATACATTGGACCTAAAGCTTCCTTAACAATATCTTGAAAGATATTATTCTTCTGGCAAGGAACCTTCATTGAGTTAGATCCAAAAGGCACTTTCTGATGACAGACTGGTTTTAACCATTTGGGGAAAGTTTGACATTAAAGTGATAAAGCACTTTAATAAAGCAGCTCAGACTTTCCCGCCCAGTCCCGCCAAAACTTCAGTCTTCATGTCATCAGTCTTTAGTACGATTAAGTTGTTGAGGAGTCATTGGGGTTCAGTGAGTTATTGTCATCCTCACTGAACCCATCACCTTCTTCTTGGCTTAGATCACACTTCACTGAGTTCCGCCTCACTGAATGGAGAACCTTTCTTCTTAGGCTCGATCTTAGCATCCTGAAGGTGACTCACTGAGTTACTGTTCACTCAGTGACTTGTTTGCACTTAGGTTATTTTACGTTCAAATCCTTGTTAGAAGATGTGGGGAATTCAGTGACCCAACAACCACTTTCCCCAAAATCCAGTATCGGCATATATTCACATTTAGAAATTGGGAAATATTATAATAGGTTAATAAGCGAGTCATGTTAAGTCAAATGTAAGATCACAAACTGATCAATAATCAAAATTATAACTGTAATTATATATTTATAGTAATCGTATTTAGCATAATCATTTTTGCAGTAGCTTACTTATTGGTAAATTAATTTAAAAAATCAAAAGAATTGTTCAGAACTATGCATTAACAAATTGGACAAAACGTGCTCTGGGTCAACCTAGTCCATACCAGATGTTCACCCAACCAGGTTTTGGTACCAATATTAGATTGGAAGTGTGTTTATACATGCCATTACAAGCATCTGAAAGATTAAAACTTAGAGGTACCTTTGAAACGATGTTTTTGGAAGACATCCATCAAAATCAAAAGTGGTGATTTTCTTTGAATCATGTAGGCCTTCATCCAACAATTAAAAAAGATGATTTGAGGTAACTTCTGGCAATGCCAAAGCTTGTCATGGCATCAACTTCTGACCTTACAATCCAGTCAAGTAAAAGAGCTCATCCGTTCTAGATATATGATTGTTTGGAACACCTTCCATTGTGGTGGTACTATTGCACCCTAAAACACTGATATTAATGCTAACATTTTCTATCCTAAATCACTGGATTTGTATCTAAAAAGCATGGAAATGGATGCATTATTACTTGCGGAGTGAAGTAACCTAATAACATTAGTATGATAATCTAACCACTTTGGCAAGTTACTAGTAACTTCCAGGCGGCCAACTAGGGAAAAACATAGGATAATTTAATTCACAAAAGCCTTAATGAGTCTTTCTTTATCTATTAGTTATTCACAAAAACTAATGTCATGTGATTACTGATTTAGTACATGTCTAGGTCAAACTATTCAAAGACACCCATTATAAGTGGTGCTCTAATAAGTAGTCTTAAAAGATGCTACAAGCACCTAGTTCAGTATGCAAGATAACAGGTTAATTATGCATACCAGTCACATGAAATTTTATGCTGATGTAATGGCTATATACTATTAGATATCTATCATTATAAAGACAATTACTCTTTTACGGGGGCCTCTCACACTACAGGTATTATGTTTCAGCATGTTTCGTGAATACTAATTAACACTCCAGTTCAAATAACTGGTTTTATTGGTGTTAAACGATGGACTTTGCGTTTCTAAACTAAACCTCAAAAACGAGTCTTTTGTTATTTACTTGTAAGTCAACTGTTAGCACGAGTCTAAAATGGATACTATGATACAAATGGATGCACTAAAGTACCTTAAATGGATGCACTAAAATGCCTCAAGCAGATGCACTAGAGTGTCTCTAACGGATGCACTAAAGTACCTCCTGATATGCCATTCTTTATAATTCTACACTATTTGGTTTAGAATTTTTACATTTATACACATTCAAATATAATATACATGTAATGTAGGAGCTCTTATCACATTTTACACAACTATATCAAATATAATATAAGGCCAGACATTTTAAACCATAATTCACTCCCAAAAATACACACGCCACAATTTGGTATGTAAGCTGATAATGCTCAAAGTGACTGAAGTTGGTCATTTGAGGGGGTATTAAACATTTGAGATAACTAAAATCATGAGCGTAACAAAGCATGTTACCAAATGTTCACAATTAGCATGGTTATTCAATAAAACTTTAAAACACAGCTTAAGCTAAAACATAAATGGGTACAAGTCAGCCACATTAAGCAGAGTAGCTTGTTGGTAAACACAAAAACACCACAAGTCTCACTTCTTTTTGTTATCAAACAAGTCTGGAACTGATAAAGTTAACCTAATAGGACCAGGTCAGTACACAAGGGTTCTCAATATGCATTTCTTTTCATATCACATGTAACCATATACATAGCAGAAAACCACAAGCCCAATAAGGGACATACTGCCTCGCCAATATCAACCTTTTCGATGCGCTAATATCTACCTTTTTGATGCACTAATCATACTCGTAGATGCCCTAATACCTACCTTTTCAATGAACTAATGATACTCATAGATGCCCTAATATATACCATTTCGATGCACTAATCATACTTATAGATGCCCTAATTCCCATTTAATATACTATTGCCATTTTCATCCATTTTCAACCCGTTTGCTTATGAGCAATCGATTTTGGTTATGGTGTATCTTAAGCAAGAAAAAGGAATGAAACAGACCAGTTATCAGTGCCTGTTACAGCTAACTAATTAGGAGAATATTCATAAACAACACCTATAGTTACTAATCATATACCACATGCATATAATCCTATCAAGAGTAGACCCGACCATTAAATAATGATAAACTGATATCATTTCTCTGATCGTAAGTCACCAAAACCACCTTGAGCTTGACGTTGATATATGCCTACAAAACTATAATGCTAACCCTTTTAAGGATATTAGATGAAGCAAGAGCTGTTAGATAGCATCTAACCCGATAATGATATATGTTCAACAATCTCACAGATACATGGTCATAAAGCCCTATAAACTACTACAATCATAGTGTACACGTAGGTATGTAGTAACATAAATCACATAACTAGTATCATATACATATATAACATACAGAATGCACGACGTTAAATACTGTACAAAAGCAGATACTTACATTGTCAGTCTTATTATGACGCCTTTGGTCCCCATGTTTTGATAATAAAAAACCGGGTATGTGCTTTTATCTCATTAGTTATAATTGTTTATTATTCAATAATTCACTATATAAAACCATAACTATCACAAACAATATGCTAAAATAAACAACATATATAAAACAATAACAGCCTAATACCTTTATAAGTGGGTGAATAGTTGACAGAGAGTTTAAGTGAACCTTCTTAGATGTGAACCTTCTTTGGACTACAACCAGGTTATCTCGCCACAAGGTGACTGTATTCTCCAAGCAGATAAAGGCTAACATGTTCAACCAACGAAACCCATATTAACACATCTACAAATGCATGCACTAAACATACACATTGATGCACTAAAAGAAAATCATTGTAAATAGCATCAACGGCTGAAACAAAACCAAATATTTTGCTACTAATAATCAAAGCATACACTTATGTGTTTCGTGCCTTAGATGCGACCCCTTGCTTTATCCTTTTGTGTTATAAGCATATCGTACGTCTCATTGATGCACTAAACTATATTGAACTAATACTGATGCACTATACTGAAATAATACCGATGCACTATATTGAACTCATACCGATGCACTATATCTATATTGAACTGATGCGCTAATTGATACTGAACTGATGCGCTATTTGATACTGAACTGATGCGCTAATTGATAATGAACTGATGCACAAATTGATACTGAACTGACGCACTAAATTAACTTATAGTGCAAAGACAACACAGAAGCACTAATTGGTACTGAACTGATGTTGCACAAAAATAAAGAATATTCAGAACAACTTATTTTGCTTGCATAATATCAAAAAAGCAGTTTGTTAAACAATCCCAAACACCCTCAAGCTTCTTGTATGTGTATCAAAATGGATGCACTAATCACTCATCGATGCCTCAATATGTCATATGATTCAACAATAATACAAGTTATGATTTGTTTTACACATTGATGCCCTAAAATGTCAAATAATTCAACAATACTCGAAATTATCATCTGTTTGCACAATGATGCCCTAACTAATTCAACAAAATTACAATTATCACGTGTTTACACATTAGAGCCCTAAAATAAGTTTTTTCTTAGTGTTGTTTGAGTTATTATATATTAAACATTAAAATAATTAATCAATCAATAAAATTATATAAATTAGATAATTAAAAATGTTATTGATACTAAATTAACCTGATGAAGATTGACGGCAGCTATGTGACGGTGGTGGAAGTGAAGATTGAAGTGGTCATTGCACGATGGAATACAGTGGTGACGGTGGTGGTGGTTACGGTGCAGATGGAGTAGATCAATCTCCATGTTTGGGAATAATGATGGAGACATCGGTGGTGGTGACGGTATAGACGGTGGCGGGTGCACATGGTGGTTATGGATAAGTTGATCTGAGAATGAACTGAAAATACGATCTGATTGATATCCCTTCTATTTTGTTTATTTGTTTTTATTTTTACCCTAAACTTTCAAGTGTTTTCAAAATCCACCCTGTAACTTTTTTTCTAACTTTTCTATCAAAATACACTTTTCTCTAGAACCCTACCCTATATATATATATATATATATATATATATATATATATATATATATATATATATATATGGGAATATATTAGCTACAATTTATTGTAGCTAATTGGCTACAATATTATGGTATAAATATGGGTCCTGATTCTTTTTTGTAGGTCCCTAATTCTTTCACGTGGGTCCCTGATTCATTGCATGTGTATTTTTTATGAAGAATTGTAGCTAATTGTTTACAAAAATTGTAGCCAAGTTATCCTCATATATATATATATATATATATATATATATATATATATATATATATATATATATATATATATATATATATATATATATATATATATGGTGGGGTTATTATAAAAAGTGTGTTATAATAAAAAGGGTAGGAAGGGATCTCAACCCTTGGATCAGATTTGACTAGATTTGACCAGATCAAAAAGTGCGGCGGTAAGATGGTAAATAATGCACACTTCAAGGGCAAATCTATAACATTGTATTTTACACAAATACGCCCTCCTATCATTTATCACAAACCAGTTCTTAGATATCAGTTTCTCTCTCAAAAATTTTACACTTCTCTCTCTAAAAATTCACACACATCTTCATCATATTTATCTATAATCAAATCATTATGATATCACCTAATCATAATCAAATTGTTAACGAATTTACCACATCATGAACCTTCTAATCACGATATAATCATTACTGCGTCATTGTGTTAACGATCTTGAAGACGAATCTACCGCATCTTAAACGACTTTGTAAGTTGATTTATGAACCCTAATTTTGTTACTGCATCATTTTGTTAGTTTTGGTTTACTAAAATCTTGTTTTTTTATCAATTTAAGTTCGTTAATGTGAATATGATGAAGTAGGCTATGAAATATGTTCAAGAGTGTGTGTATGTGTATGTTTAT
Source organism: Artemisia argyi (assembly GCA_030686995.1). Taxonomy (NCBI): domain Eukaryota; kingdom Viridiplantae; phylum Streptophyta; class Magnoliopsida; order Asterales; family Asteraceae; genus Artemisia; species Artemisia argyi. Next base: position 93,206,244 of record CM060709.1, read on the forward strand.
GATTGCTGCATACAAGGTGTTTGATAAAATTTCTCAATGGGAGTTTATAACTGTGGTACACTAACTTTACATTCTGATGCACTTGTAATGACACTGTGATGCACTAATTTGGAACTGAGAGGCAGTAGGTGTTTAGTTGTCTGATGCACAGAATTTGAACCGAGATGTAGTAGGTGTTTAGTTGTCGCATGTAAGGATGAAGTAGCCAAGCGTAAGTTGTTTTAATTTTGTAAATGTATTCGTATGCTTGGTTGTATGTGGATGCACTGGAAAATGAATTGAGATGCAGTAGGTGTTTAGTTATCGCATGTAAGGATGAAATAGGCTAAGCATAAGTTGTTTTATATATGTAAATATATTTGTAAGCTTGGTTATATATGTAATGCACTGAAACTTGAACTGAGATGCAGTAGGTATTCAGTTTTTGCTTGTAAGGATGAAATAAGCTAAGCGTAGGTTGTTTTATTTGTGTAAATGTGTTTGTATGATTGGTTGTATATGTGATGCACTTGAATTTGAACTGAGATGCAGTTGATGTTCAGTTGTCGCATGTAAGGATGAAATAGGCTAAGTTTAAGTTGTTTTATATGTGTAAATGTGTTTATATGCTTGGTTATATGTGCGATGCAATGGAAAATGAATTGAGATGCAGTAGGTGTTATGACATGTATAAGGATGGATTAGGCTAAGCATAGGTTGTTTTATGTTTGTAAACTTGTTGTATGCTTGGTTGTATGTCTAATGCACTAGAATTTGAATTGAGATGTGGTATGTGTTTAGTTGTCACGTGTAAGGATGAAGTAGGCAAAGTGTAAGTTGTTTTATGTGTGTAAATGTGTTTATATGCATGGTTGTATGTATGATGCAATGGAAAATAAACTGAAATGCAGTAGGTGTTTTGTCATGTATAAGGATGACTTAGGTTAAACATAGGTTGCTTATGTGTGTAAATGCATTTGTGTGCTTGGTTTTTTGTCGGATGCACTTGATTTTGAATTGTGATGCAGTAGATGTTCAGTTATCGCATATAAGAATGAATTAGGTTAAGCGTAGGTTGCCTTATATGAGAAAAAGTGGTTTGTATGTTTGGTTATTTGTCTGATGCACTTGAAGTTGAACTGGTATGCAGTAGATGTTTAGTTGTATTATGTGCGGAAATTATTTTTTATGCTTTTTGTATGAACAATGCACCTTGTCTTCAACTATGTGATGCACTAGGTATTCAACTTTCGGGTACAAGACTAAATTAGGTTACCCGGTAGGTTGTATTATGTGTCAAAATGTGTTTGTTTTTTTGTATGAACGATGCACCTGGTTTTTAAGAATGATACAATAGTTGCTCATTTGTTGTGTATAACATTGAATTAAGCTACACATAGTTTGTATTATGTTTCAAAGTTTGTTTCTTTACTTGGTTTTATGAACGATGCACTTAGTTTTGAAGTTTGGTGCAATAATTGTTCAGTTGTCGCGTATATTCTGAATTAGGGTACTCGCAGGCTGTATTATGTGTAAAATTGTGTTTTTCTTGTTGGTTGTATCTATGATGCACTTTCTTTTAAATTCTGATGCAGTAGGATTTCAGTTGTCGTGTGTATGGCTGTATTATGGTACCCATAGGTTTCCTTATGTGTTGAAATGTATTTTCATTTCTTGGTTGTATGAACGATTCACCCGGTTTTGCACAGTGATGCAGTAGCTCCTCACTTGTCGTGTATAAGGATACATTAGGCTTCGTGTAGGTTGTATTATGTGCTTAACTGTGTTTGTATGGTTGGTTGATACAAGGATCTTCTATATGAACTAGTAAGTAGAACTTGAATTAGTGAATTTGTTATGTTTATATTAAGTGCATCAGTTAATTTAGAAAATACTGCATTAGTTGAATAAATCTATCTTGGTACTCACAGGTTTGCATGTTTGTAACAGTTTGCATAGGAAACATCACGTAAAAGGGCGACGAGATGGGCAAGATTCTAAATCCTGAAAATTGAGTGAAGATCAACCTAATATGTGAAAGAATTCAAGTATCAATGAGAGAGATTTTAAGTGTTGTCATTCATAGAGGAATATTAATTTTTGTTTCAAAACAATTGTAAATTCTACTAGATTTTCAAATTTTTAGTTATAATACTTTGGATTACTGAATGTTTAATACTAAGTATTGAACCTCTTAAGGAGCATAATGTTTGTTTAATATTAAGTACTTTTGATTACTGTTGATTCTGAATGAGCACAAATGTATTAGATTATAAAATATGATTCACAATATTGTGCATTGTGATGCACTAAATTTTTAACTATGATGCACTGAAAATACTAGTACATCACAGTGTATATAACTGGTGCATCGTAATGTATATATCAAATGCATCACAGTGTAAAAATCTGGTGCATAACATTGTATATATTCACTTAAATATATACTAGTATAATTTTTTGAATTACAACAGCCGAATCAAAAATAGTAACAGTATGATGCCTTAAATTTTGATGACTAACAAATATCTGTGATGCAGTAACATAACCATTGTGATGCACTGGACTTTGAATTGTGATGCAGTAACATTATAACTATGATACATTAGATATATAAACAAACACAGTGATGCACTGGGAATAACACTTTGATGGATAATAATTTCATAGAGATGCACTAGAAATAAAATTATTATGCACTAAACAAAATGAACACAAAAGGTATCATAAAACTAACGTAATCATGCATTCATGATCCGTATGTTATACCTTTTTTCTTACAATTGAATCAATGTTATGTAAGGAATATGTTTCTGTACAGAATAACTCAACACCAAACTTATTCGTAAAAAAAGGAAAAAGATATTGAAAATAAAATATTCATTGAAAGATCATTTGCAGGTAGATTCTCTCAAACTAGCTCATTTCGGCGGATTTTGTTTCTTGGGATTCTTGGATGCTGGAAATGTCTATTTACATGTCCTGGAGTTATGGCATCCCTTCTCTCCACATACACCACACATCCTTCTCTTGGAAAATTCTTCAGTAGATACTTCGGCCCTTGGCTTCATCCTTGAAACCTAACCAGATCCTTTAGTTTTACTAACACCTGGATTATGTATTGTAAAATTATTTGTCTCATTGACACCAAGCATCATAGTCTAACTCGAACAGTTTCAACATCTGCAACTCAAACATTTTCAACATATGTAAGTTGAACACAAAATCAATGACCTTTGAACTAATGCATTGTAATCATTTATCTAGTTTATCACACCTATAAAATCAGTGTTGTGATTTACAAACTCAAAATCACAAACATTTGTACAACTACATCATAGTCTTATATATAGTGTATCACGCCTATAAAGTACATGACACCTACAAACAAATTGTTGTAATTTATAAACTCAAAATGAAATACATGTGTATTAATGCATCATAGTCTTATATCTAGTAAATCACGCCTCTGAGATTATTGATGTAAATTACAAACTTAAAATCAAAAAGTTTTGTACTAGTGCATCATAGTATTATATCTAGTGCATCACACATATTAAATCATTGCTGTAATTTACAAATTCAAATATAAATTATACCTAATACACTGCAATGTATCTAATACATTTGTTTTTTCACTCATGCCACCAAAATCATGTTGTAAACAACACCTCTAAGCAATGTTGCAAAAATCGTGAATCGGTACTGAGGCGGTCGGAGGCCTTGTAGCGTTTTTTAGCCGATTAATCGGCCCAAAACCTTGTAATCGCCGATTAATCGGCCGATTACCTTGTAAAACTCACCAAGTTCCAGGGCCTTGTAGCTTGTAATCGCCGATTAATCGGCCTTGTAGGCCTTGTTTTGCAACATTGCCTCTAAGAAAACAAGAGATTGCACCAAACTCCTAGATCTGTATTTTTCGCAAACAAAGACCTACTGCATCAGCGTTGCAGAACAGCTGCATCATACATATAACTACACATACATGCATTTTTTAATAATAAAATAACCAAAAAATGAACTTATAAATATTTGAATTTCCACAAACGTATATCAACTGCATTAGTAGAATTGCTGCATCAAACATATAACTAAATATACAAGTCTTTTTCTGATAAAACAACAAAACAACTAGCTGATAGATTTGTATTTGTCACAAACAAACACACCTATTACATCAAAAAAAATCAGAAAAAACTGCATCATACATACAATTACACAAACAAACACTTTCTACACATAACATAAGCAAAAAAAATAAGCTTTCAGATATATATTTGCTATAAACAAACACTTACTGCATTAGCATTTCAAAATCAGCTGCATCAGAATGTAAATTTAGTGCATCACAGTTATAAAATTTCTTTAAGACATTTTATCAAACACCTTGTATGCAACTTCCTAAACATGTTTTGTATCTACTTTTTTTTAACATTTTGTTCCAGATCTAGAAGGAAACAACAAGTAGTTTTGAATCATACTCAAAATATAACATACTTAGATCAATAAAAACAAAAAATCGAACATTAGGTGTTTGAATTATGAACTTACTATCATTAACTCTTGACGAACCACACTCAATAGAGTTTAAATAATCAGTAGACATCATCAAGATAGCTGTTGAATTTGTTTACTTTGAGTTTGTTAGAAACGATGAACGATAGTTAATGGTGGGGAACAGTTGTAAAGGTCAGGAGGTTAATGTGGTAAATGATGGGAGAGTAAGGTGGTGTATCGATTGAGAAGAAGAGAAAGAATGTGTCTGCATCAGGTGAGAGAATGAGAAAGAAGCAGAATGGTTGAATGAATGAGGATAAAAGCATTTTATAAGGTTGGATGTAAATGGCAAAAATACCCCTGCAAGTATTAAAAAAGGGGGAGGACTAATTGGGACACATGGCGGGCTGTGGTGGCTTCCTACACTTTTTATTTTAACCCAAACCTATATATATATATATATATATATATATATATATATATATATATATATATATATATATATATATATATATATATATATACATACACTAGACTTCAAAGCCCGCCCGATGGGTGGGCATGACTTGTAATTATAATTTGGTTGTTTTAGTTATCGTAAAATTATGTTTAAAGACGTTGGGTTTTTTTTTTTTTTTTTTTTTTTAGTATTATAAGAGAAATTTAATTATTATTTAAAAGGACTGTGTTTATTTATTTTATTTATTTATTTTTTTGCTTAAGATATTGGTTTACGGGTGGGAAATTTTTTGAGAAAGTTATTTATAATTTTGAACCATGAATTTTAATTATAATTTGGATGGTTTTAGTTATCGTAAAATGATGTTTATGGCCGTTTTTTTTTATTTTATTAATTTTTTTAACGCGGTTTCTAATATCAAATTTATAGCCAATAATCAAATCAACTAATCTGATACCAAGTAATAATATCAGAAGTGATAAAATTAAATTCTATAATTTGAAATGTTTAGGAAAGAAAAACAGTTAAAAATTAAAAATCTATGAGCCACAATGTGCCTTGAACTGTGATCTATTAATAAGATAAACTACTATGTATTTTTCAGTGGAGCAGTTTTAGAGTATCGCGTCTCTTGGATGTTTTTGTTTTCGACCTTTCCCCTTCATCCAGAGCTAATGAATGATGTGAGTGTCGGTGTCTTCCTTTGACTTTCCTAATTCCAGAACAATGTAAGAAGTCTTTAATTGACCATTACAGTCGCGAGATCCTTGGTCATCTTCCCGGATTCAACAGTACCAATACATGCTGCATCTTTTTAGTGAAATCCAAAAGCCTGGAGTTGTTATCCAACTTTGCCTTGAATTAAAAAATTTATATTCTTCATGTCATTCAAATAGTGGATTACGGTTAAAATATAACAAATTAATACATGCTAACCTGTGAGCGAGCCTACGAGTCCAAGCAAAGATTGAGCCTATGATGTCCGTGCTGGTTTTTCTTCCTTTTTAATTCAACCTGTAATGACGGGTTACAGTCCAATGAGCTGCTTCAGCTTTTCTTTGGAGGGAGTAAACTGTTCAACGGCTGCAGGGACCATCTTCTCCAAAACAACATTGATGAATATCAAAAGGATTTCAATCATTGTTGGTTTTGTGTGAGAGCAGAAAAAAGAGTAGATAATGGATGAAAATGGTGCATATAATAAATGGTTTCAACGTTTCTATTACTGCCTTGAAATTTCCACACTTCTATTAATTTAACGCCAATGACATTAATGTAAGTAAACTTTATCATTCACTTGTTACACGATTAGGTTTGTGAAAGTGTTGGATTACTGAGCGCAAATCATCAGTCTCTCTATGATAGTTGCCATACTAGAATGTGTCTTCACTCTCCCTAAAAATGATATATCATTAAAAAGAATTAAAGTGTTATATTACTTACAGATTATGAGGGGTGTTAGGATAGGTAGTTTCAAATTGACAGTTGTGACTGTCTTTTCTTTTATTCTACGAAATCCACAAGCTGCTAAACTGTATTTAACACATATAAACATAGCAACAAACTTGTTCTCATTGGTATTGTGAGAAACACAACAGTCCCCGAATTTGAACCGATAAGGTACTTATTTGTTTTACTTAATAGATGACTGTAGGAGAAAGACCATATAATTGTTGGAAACTCGCAAAACATTATATAATAGCGTAGTGTAGGCCAAAATTACTCTACCTGTCAACTCTAGCACAGATTCTTCCACAAGTTATTCAACCAGCTTATCTTCTATTTCCAATTTAATGTTATCGATTTGCAATGTTAAATGTTCCGCCCAAACCTGCCTTACGACCTCTTTCCTCACCACGCTCTCTACCACCATGGCAACGTCGTCTTCATCACCACCATCCCAAAACGTTATGTCTTTCTGGGTCCCTCCCATCAAGGCATCGTTTACACAGTCAAAGACAAACTTTTGGAGTGATCTTTGGTGTCTTTTTTTAGAATGGCTAATCGCTAATGGTTCGTTATTGGTTTGGTTCATGTACTTCTCCCTCAAAGAGGGGTTGAGCGGGCTCTCGAGCGAATGCCATCTGATTGACTGAACATCACGGTCAATTCCGGCTATTGATAGTAGTGTTTGAACATATAAGAAACATTTTTGCTCTTCTTCTTCTGGACTCAGCGGCATTGTGGAGGTTTTACAATGAACGGGAGTGATTGGCCCCACAATAGGCTCGTCCCATGATAGAGTCCGATGAATGGATCCAATCAGTGGTGATTTATCAATCAAACTGTATTAGAAATAGAAAATTAGTTAATGAAACAAAACAGTACCATGTTCATTCAAATTGGAATTGCCACTGATGTATTATCATCATATTCAAACTGTAAGTCTAAGACGGAAATAGGGCTTGGTTGATCCTGGTTCCTGTTGGCATTTCAGGGAGTTTCAAGCTTTGTGATAGAAAATCCCCACTGCAAATATCCAACCACATACCCGTTCAAATACATCTACCAGATTTTGAGATTTTGGATCCAAATTTCATTGCAAAATACAAACTACATAAACTTCAATTTCCGCCAAAATTATATATATGAGACCATTTTTGCCAATTCAACCTCTAGTAAAAAGTTTAAACAAAAGGCTAGAAATATAGGCTAAAAATTTTAGACAATATGATATCATATCTTAAACAAATGAAATGTAACTTAATTATAAGCACTCTGATAAAAACATACTTAAAGCAGAATGCATACCTCAGACGCCCTGGTACATCTTCCACCACTGTGTCGTTATTGCACTGAGATCCATCATTGCCAATGTTTCTTGAAGATTAATGTTCATCGTCGGCATTAAAGATTGAATAGTAAACATCACAGCTTCATAGGGAGGTAAAAATTGTACATTTTATCTGAGTCATATATTGAAAACCAATATCCAAAATAGCTTTCTTGGTTTGTCTGTATACGTTCAGAGCTACATAAAAGCAATAAATAATATTAAATGCAGCGTACAAAGGAGATGGTAAAACCACAAAGTTACAGGTAATGTAAATTTAATGTTTACCAAAGTACCCTTGTACTCACATATGCTATTGTAACATACTTTTAGAGGTGTATGTCATTAGTACATCCTTCATTCTAAGAAGCTTGGCATTAGTTGGTAGAATTGGTGTAAAGGTGGTTCCCTGGATCATTCATTTACCACTGCAACTGTCACCACCCATATCAAGGCTCAGTTGTCCCTTGGTGGTCATTTGCCTATACCACGCATTACGTCCTTTCAAAAGTGTCACGTAAGTGTCTTCAACGAACAGACCTGCAAGCTTCTCTTGCTCTTTAGTTAATAAATGTGTGATGAATATCATTTCTGATGTGCAGTGTGCAAAATATATTGATTTGCTTGTAGCACTTCGGTTAGTCAGGTTGATCATCAGTATCCTTATGTTTGCCACCCTCTGAAGCCGAATGCCATTAAAGAACTGAACTTTGAAGCACTTCTACTTTTTTATACCAAATCGAAATCGGTGGGTTTGCTTCCCAAAATAGTCAACCATTAATAACAAACATTACGACTCTAAATCTAATGCAAAAATACAGATGAAACAACATGATATTTTTATAAGGGTAAAAGCTACAAAATAGCCACATATTTTTAAATTTGTGCCAAGTTAAAACACTTACTTTTTTATTCAATGACTTCAACACTCTACTATCAAATTTAGTTCTTATTTCACCAATATTACCCCTAAAATGACTATATTGTTATATTTTTGTTTCGAAATGTCTGCAATGTACACCAAAATGAATAAAGAAGGACATTAATAAAAGTACTTTGTGTTAATACAAATAATGTCAAAAATGATATTAGCATTATTCAGTCTTCTCGTGTTTTGATAATCACAAAATATAAAGACATGTTACGTAAAGTTACGGTTTATAAGTTTTTAATCGAGGAAACTCGTTATTTCTACGTAGCTGCTTCAACATCACTTCATGTATGAACAAACTTTATACCGTTATTAGTTAAGTGATCAAAGACTTTTACTTTCTCCTAAACTTACATTTTTAAGTTTGACAAAACATTTTCACAAAAGTATTTTTGTGCTTTTAAAAGAAATGTTTTATTAAGAAAATAAATTCAAATCTAAACATTACAACAGCTAGTTTTCCCTTCAACCTTCACCAGATAGTTTTTCACCACGTCTGGACAAAAATGGGAGCGTTTGTTGGGGTGGTCCCGTAAAGGGGTCGACGGTTCCTTAGTGATAAAGGACCATCGCCTATTTAAGGGACCGTCTGCTCCTTTGTGTCGACTATAAATACTGGACTGTTTTCTTTCAGAACAAGACTTTTCACACACACAAAATTGTCTGGTCTTTGTTCCTTTTATTCTTTGATCACTATAACATGTCGGTATATGTCTATAAGTGATTTCCTCTTCCGTCAAGTGCAAGAGAAGAACTCTCGACAACTATGAAGATTTGATATGTTATAGGTGTCCACAAACAACACGTAACATGTGTTACGTGATAGGATTGATATCATTGTTTTCTGACATGTGTGTAAGTCGAGGATGGGGTATAAACTTGGATGGTGATGTAGTTCTAAGTATTGTATTTGTGTGAGCTTGGATGGTGATGTAATTCCAAGAAATCTTGTAACTAGATTAGTTCATGTAATTCTTGTGAGGAGAGTGATGTCCTAATGTTTATGTTAGGATTTGTTGAGTCATTATGTAAAGACTTGGATCGGGGATGATCAAGTATGATATGTATGTAAAGACTTGATTCAGGTGAAGAATCAAGTGAGTCGTGTGTGTGAAGGCTTGGTTCGGGTGAAGAACCAAGTATGTCTAACAAGTGAAGACTTGGATCGGGTGAAGATTCAAGATGGACAAGAGTGGTTGTTCATGTGGCCACGTGGGCCTTTGGAATAGATTGGTTCTAGCTATGATTAGAACTCGACATTATGCTTAGTGTCGTTAAGCCTTGTGTAAGCATGTGTACGGATTGCTCCGCCAGAAGGAGTGTGTTGATATAGTGATTGATAACTCTCGAGTGTGGTACTCGGGGAGTGGAGTAGGACGCAGAGTGAGCATCATGCCGAACCACTATAAATCGCCGCGTCTCTTTGGTTGTGTTCTTTCCTTACTCTTTACTTTACTTGTTTGTTTACATTCCTAGTTGCTAATTAGATATCACATAACAAGTAGAATTCAATAAGTTTTCAAAAAAAAAATAATAACCAGACCTAAAAACGGCGAAACGTTTTGTAAAACATAAAATGAGCAGTGAAACTATTCAACCCCCCCCCCCCCCTTCTAGTTTCTACAATTGGTATCAGAGCTTTGTTTATCAAGATCTTTAAAGTATACTGTACTTTAAAACTTGAATCGATCTATGGAATCAAGATGATATCTAGAAGGGCGTCATTTGAATGAGCCACCATTTTTCAAAAATGAAAATTCTGTCATTTGGAAAAATGAATTTGAAAGTTATGTGAAATCAATAGATCATAATCTTTGGCATGTCATTTATATTGATGATGTATAATCAAAAATAGGAAGTCATACAAATAAGTTTTTCATAAATAACTTATGTGAAATATTTGAAGCAAAAATGTTGATTCATGAATCTTTGCCGAAAATCTAGCTTGATAAAACAATTTTGTGTCAAATGGCAAATGGCACTTAGTAAAATATTTTTAACATTCGTCAAAGAAATGTTCAAGCCAAAGATGATGAAAATGTGATATTAGAAAAACACTTAGTTTAAGTGAAATCATATACTACTAGTTTGAATGTTTTCATTGTAGGTAATGTGGCTGACAAGAATTTGTTGAGCAACCTTGTTGGTGTACCAATCTACTTGCTTTGATATAATGACTATTAAGAAGACAATGTGCGGTTTTATGTGTTATGTGGATTGCTAGCTAAGAAGACATTACGGGCCTTAAGCATGTTGACAACCTAATAGTCATCTCACCAAGTCGATTGCATTACTAAACATTAAGCCTAATCGCCAAGTGAGTATCATCTAAGTCTTGCATCACCAACAATACAAGTTTTGGTTATGTGCTAATAAGGATTGCAAGAGGCCAAGGTAAGTCTTCTTACCAATCTTGACTATTATGCTTGCTATATGTTCATGTAACTACATGATTAGAGATTACTTGCTTATATGCTTGATGATGTTTGTACGCCAATATGTGCTAGATGCTTTGTGTTGATTAGACACTTTGTCTAAATGCTTATCCTTCTTTGGATTAAAGCAAATTATTTGGAAAAACAATGGTCTTACCACAACCATTGCTTATAGCAAATTTAACGTCAATCAATCACTATAGACGATGCACACTTGCTTCACTCTTTGTTTTCTCTCTAGTTCTCGTCTATGACATTTCTTGAAACTTACTTGATTGACTTCTAGCTTCCTCGATGCAAATCTCATTCTCTCTTTTCTTCTGTTTCGACTCAAAATCCACTCTTTAATCAAGCGTATCGAGTCTTTCATTCTTCTTATGTCTCGATTCCACTCCTTACCCATTCCTTAGCCTACTCGTGCGTATTGAGTCATTTTCGTGTCATAAAACTCAATGTGTTATGTTTTAAAACCATCTGAAACTAAAGATTTTTCATACTAACCAAAACACCAAAAACCGTCCAGAAACCAAATGCTACTGGCGACGATCCCCATGTGATCAGTGGTCCCTAATTGATAAGGGACCGTCTGTGAATTTTTGTACTAAACACATCTCTCATTCTATAAATACCTGTAAAACATATCAACACCTACTTTGACCGATGTGCTGCTGAGAAACATGATCAAGCTTTCACCCATTACATTAAGATTTTAATCCAAGACTTCAAGCGTATAATTTTCAACTTCTCCTACATACTTATCATCAATTGTAAGTCAAACTCATCTAATTCTTTCTTTAAGATAAACAATTAGAAGTTATTATAAAATTGAAATTGGGGATCTTAAACAACTTTTCCAAATTAAGTACAATTGTAATCTAAACTCAATAATAGATCAATAATGATATTATTTAGTACAATCATAAGTTAATTGTAATACTTTCTTGTATACAGGATATTAATATGATAATTTACAAGATGGGAAGATATCATTAACATGATGTTCTAATATATATATATATATATATATATATATATATATATATATATATATATATATATATATATATATATATATATATATATATATATATATATATATATATATACACTTTACAATGGTTAATGCATGTCAAAAACATTAGTTTTATGTGATAATCAAAACAAATTCTAAGTAAGGTAAAACTCTAACAATAATCTTGTGATTCTTTCTTTCATAAGAAACATAATGTCACACACTCACACATATATGATTTTGATCATCTCAACACCGACTCTTATACTCTTAGAATTTCTCTTGAACCAACCACTCCGGGAAGTCATATTAGTCCTTATGTGAATGTTGAGACTCGTCGCTTTCATGAGGGACGAATCGTTGATCCTTGCTTAGCCTATGACATAGATATTAATACTACCTTTCGCGCTATAGGATTTGATTGCTTGCTTCACATCAATGAGAAAATTTGTCCCCGCTTTGTGTTAGAATTCTTCCGACAAGTTGAACTCGTACGTAACGAGGATCAATCTTTGTCACTTTGGTTTTGGATTAGAAATTTCAAATTTGTCCTTACTTTTGATCAATTTGCTCAAATCCTTCGTATTCCCAATCATGGGCAATGTGCCTACTCTAATGATTGGTGTCTCGAATCACTTTTCAACTATAGGGAAAAAAATAGTCCCTATTGCTCCTACATACCTCGCCCATGTGAAATTACCAAACTCCTTCGCACCAATAGGAACTTTCCTTACCTCGATCAAACAAAAATTCTATGATAGAGGTTCGTGATGAATTGATTCCTTGGGTTGTCATCCTGAAAGAGAACACTCTTGGTCTCAAAGGGATTCGTGAGCAAGTTCCAGCGTGCTGTGCTCACATGATGTACTGTCTCCACAGCCAACAACCATATAATCTTGCCTATCACTTCGCTAAGCGAATTGTACATCTCAAGGGGAATCAATCACACCCCACGATTTTAGGACATTTTTCCAAACCTCAACATCTTACTATTCACCAATTACTATTCATCATTTTACTATTCATCATTTTTTAGGTCAATTTGATATTCCGAGAAACATTCAAAATTTTCACTATTCACATGACACTATTCATTTCTGTAACACCTAAAAATCAGAAAGTATGTGAAAAGACCAAATTACCCCTACAAGTTTAAAAAATTTTTAAAAGCTTATTAAGTATCCAAATAAATCCCAAACTCCTAACAATGCATAAGTTAAGATCCAAAATATTTTTAACAATTTCATTTAACATTTATACAAGTTGTAAAATTACTAAATTACCCCTACTATGGCCGAATGATATATATATAGTTTTATTATGATTTAATTTAATTTTAAAAGATATGGATTATTTAAAAAAGGAAGATTATCATCAAAATATATTCTCCCAACCCATATCACAAAATTTCTGGTCTCCCCCCCCCCCCCCCTTATACCACACGGCATTCCATTTAAAAAGTCAAACCATACCTCATTTGTTCCTAAACCCTAGCCGATCTAAGAAAAACACACAAACAAATTTGTGTAGCCCCCATTCGACTCACACAGCACTCCTAAGCATTTTTCTGTGAGTTATCATCATCCTAAGAAGCCAAGAAAAATCCCATTCGAATTGTTGAAGCCTTGCACGATCGTGGTACAAGTTTCTTTGTGTCGAGCCCTAAAACAAAGGTAAATTCGTTATGCTTCACACGACCTCTATAAAAATGATTTCTTATTTTTCTGATGTTCCTTACATCATATAAGACCCACGAAAATTGGTTTCAAGGGTGCTAGGCCTTTGGTGAAGTCGTGACGATTTTTGGAGTGTTTTAGCCAATCGAGTATACATCTGATCGAACTGCTGATTCCACACGTTTCAAAATTGATTTGGTATTTTTCTCAGACCCTTTATACCTTATAAACATCAAATAAATTGTTAGATTCGATCCATGCATGCTCTACATCGTTTTCGTGATTTAAAACCCTAAAAACGTGTTTAATTGTGAAATATATACTCCGATCCAGAATAATTATTAATAAAATTATTATACACTTATTATGATGTGATATAACCTGGAAAAAATGTTGGAAGAATTATCATGGCCTAAAACATTGTGTTTCATAATTATTTTGTTTTGATTAAATTGTATAAAGAGAAAAAGAAAATAAAATCGTGTAACCTAGGGTTTATGAACTAGGGCTTGTTTTGATTTTATTAATGGCTCTTAAATGATTAAGTAATGATTAAAATTGGATTAGGTTTGATTAGGGTTTTTAATCATGCATAAAAATGTTATACGATTTGGTACAAATGATTTGGGTGAGTTTTGTGAACTTTAAAACTTAAGGGTTAATTCTGGAACTTTATTTGAGCTGTATAAGATTCGAATAAAATATAAGATGAGGGTGCTAAGTGTAAGTTTTGCATTTAAATGGATTAAAATGTATTTAATGATTAATTAGGGTTTGTTTTGAAATTAATTAAAAGAGAGGGACTAAAAATGTAATTTTCAGAAACTTGGAGCTGTTTTGAGTATTTAAAATTATTCAAGGGATTATGTGCTAATTTGGTAAATTAATGGCTTAATATGTAATTATTAAGAATTAAAAGTTGAAATTGTAAATTAAAGGGTTAAATATGTAACTTTGATAACTTGAAGGACTTAAAGTGTAAATTATGAATACTTGAAGGTATATTCGTATAACATGATAAAATAAGGGATCATTATGTAAAATTGATAAGTTAAGGGTTTAAAGTGTAACTTTGAATACTAAAAGGTTTAAAGTGTAATTTTGAAAATATAAGGGTGTAAAAGGTAAAGTTATGAAACCCTAAGGACCAAATGTGTAAATGTGTTAAAAGATACTTTGATTCCATTAATAATGATTCAACTTCCTAATTATGGAAACTTTCTAAAAGTGGAAACTTACTATTTATGGAAACCTGCTAAAAGTGGAAAGTCACTTTAAATGGAAAGTTACTAAAACTGGAAAGCCGACTAAAATGAGAAATCAGAATTGAATAAGTTATTAATAATAAGCCGATCATTAATTCGTGTAGATTCGCTGAAGAAGGAGTTTTGCTTTCGACCTTTATGTTTCTGTCATGTGTGCACTTGCGGTTTAAGGTACAGATATTCTGACCTTTCTCAAAAGGTTTCTCATGATCTCTTTCATATTCTGATCCGTTAGTTCCCGAATTGATGCCATTGCTATGATCCCCTTTACTTGAACTTTCTCTGTTGATCCCATTTGATATGACCTCCGTTATGAACCTATGCTATGAAAACCTTCTTAATGATACCATGGAAATGTTTTGAGAAGAACCGATTTGAAAAGATGTTTATAAATGATGCTAAATTTCTTTTTAAAAGAAAGGTTATTTAACTTTCATGAACACTATATTTTGAAAGACCATTTTTATGAAAACTGTTTTAAAAGATTATTTAAATTGGACTTTTAATAGAAACTTTTGAAACGGACTTTTGAACTGAACCATGAATTGATTTTTGAATATGAACCTTGACCTGATAAACTCTGATTGGACCTTGAATACTATTTCTGATATGAACCCTTTGTTGTGAACTGCTATTATGAACCTTTGATATGATTCTGAGATAAACCTTTGCTATATGACCTTTTGCATGACTTTGAGACCTGACTCTTAGTTTGATACCCGAGCCATTTATGTTTCTCCTACCTATGGAGGTACCATAGGCATGTCTGTGATGCACCACTGGCATGACTCATGTGTGGGTGAGTGATTTCTCACGCCGTCCCTTTTTATGATTACTATTATGGCCATTATGACTTTGAGTATATGACTTTGAGATTGACTTTGAGTAAGGGGCGTATGGGTTGCAATCCTAGACATGTATGCTTAGTGGATTTAACTATGACTTTGAGTTGACTTTGAGGTGATTGGTACTGTGTGCTATACATGCCCTTCACAACCCCTGGGAGCTGATCACTCCACCCTTATGATACATGAGGACACCCCTCATGTTATCTGGTTGCCTGAGAGGTATCCCCTCTGATTGTGAGATTATGAGTTGAAGGCTTATGACTTTGAGATATGACTTTGAGTTTTGGGCTCGTGGTGGAGGACTATCCTATTCCTTCATTTCTATTATTCATTTGTTTATTCCTTATGATATTCCCCAATGCACTATATTTCAGTTCTGTTTCATTATCATTGCTTTGTATATGTATCTGTTCACTGGGCTTTTTAAGCTCAGCCGCATTTCCTTTTCCTGCGGCAGGTTTTAGTAGGAAGCTGGGTTATGGGAAGAGAGTGTGACTGGACTTAGAAGACTATGCTTTGGACTAGAGACGATTAGATGAAGTTTCACTTTATTAGACATAGTATTTATTTTTTTGTAACCTTGTAGTTTCAGATTTTCATTTGTAACCCTGAATTTCTTTTGTATTTATGAATCATATGCTTGTGTTTGTTCTGATATGTCACTGTAATGTAATACTTCTACCCTTATCGGGTTGGGGTGTTACAATTATGGTATCAGAGCCCAGGCTGTGATTCGTAATACATTTACCCTTGACCTGTGAAGCTTGGACCCCTAAGTTTCCCTGTAGGCGCTCATAAGACAACCTTTGAAACTTTACATTAGGATTCCCCATAGGAACCCAAGTTATTACCGACGAGGAATGGGTAGACTAAGACATTCATGTAAGTATCATTTGCTTCCGTATCACTCTGATCGTGCCTTTGCTCTTGGATAAGCCTTATAAGGACCCTTGTTTCAGAAGTTAGAAGTTTTACAACTTAAACTTAGTAACCAAGTAAGTTTGGAATACCTCGGGATGCTACCTGGATACCTTACACATTTAAGTTTCACCTTCAGATTTTGATCTCCGCCTCCGATTTGTTTGATAAGCTGTTTGACACCTTTTCGACCACATCGTAGGTCATTCAACCACAATGTGTTCGACACATTCTGTAAATTCATTACTTATGCTGGGTATGAATGTATCATCCGATACTACTTAACTCTGTATGATCCATTACTACTCCTATGAGAATTTTGATAATTATGAACCACGAATATGAGAAGTTTTGTTTTCTCTCTTTGAATGACGAACCTTGTCCTGCCAACCATTACCTTTGGAAGGTTATCTAAAAGCCGAGACTATCTGAGAAGCTGAAGAGTTAAACCTTAAATCACCCCATATTTGCTAAAATTCAATGTATTCTCATCTGATTCGCCTAATCAATTCGATGAAAATCCTATGTATTTTTATACCTCTTCCTGGAGAATTCGATTATCATCCGTTATGTTTGGTACATTATCCTCTGGATTCAAATTCAGTATGATATGCCTTTCTGAGAAATCTGAAACTGTTTTGACAATTGTTACGAGTCATGAGAAACCAGTTGGTCTGAAGATCTTTTTGGAAGAACCTTCCCGGGCGTGAGAATGTTTGTGACGACCTTTTTGCGGTTTGCTACGACTTCGTCTAACTTTACGACTTCAAATTTCGAGGACGAAATTTTTCTTTTTAGAGGGGAAGAAGTTGTAACACCTAAAAATCAGAAAGCATGTGAAAAGACCAAATTACCCCTACAAGTTTAAAAATTTTTTAAAAGCTTATTAAGTATCCAAATAAATCCCAAACTCCTAACAATGCATAAGTTAAGATCCAAAATATTTTTAACAATTTCATTTAACATTTATACAAGTTGTAAAATTACTAAATTACCCCTACTATGGCCGAATGATATATATATAGTTTTATTATGATTTAATTTAATTTTAAAAGATATGGATTATTTAAAAAAGGAAGATTATCATCAAAATATATTCTCCCAACCCATATCACGAAATTTCTGGTCTCCCCCCCCCCCCCTTATACCACACGGCATTCCATTTAAAAAGTCAAACCATACCTCATTTGTTCCTAGCCCCCATTCGACTCACACAGCACTCCTAAGAATTTTTCTGTGAGTTATCATCATCCTAAGAAGCCAAGAAAAATCCCATTCGAATTGTTGAAGCCTTGCACGATCGTGGTACAAGTTTCTTTGTGTCGAGCCCTAAAACAAAGGTAAATTCGTTATGCTTCACACGACCTCTATAAAAATGATTTCTTATTTTTCTGATGTTCCTTACATCATATAAGACCCACTAAAATTGGTTTCAAGGGTGCTAGGCCTTTGGTGAAGTCGTGACGATTTTTGGAGTGTTTTAGCCAATCGAGTATACATCTGATCGAACTGCTGATTCCACACGTTTCAAAATTGATTTGGTATTTTTCTCAGACCCTTTATACCTTATAAACATCAAATAAATTGTTAGATTCGATCCATGCATGCTCTACATCGTTTTCGTGATTTAAAACCCTAAAAACATGTTTAATTGTGAAATATATACTCCGATCCAGAATAATTATTAATAAAATTATTATACACTTATTATGATGTGATATAACCTGGAAAAAATGTTGGAAGAATTATCATGGCCTAAAACATTGTGTTTCGTAATTATTTTGTTTTGATTAAATTGTATAAAGAGAAAAAGAAAATAAAATCGTGTAACCTAGGGTTTATGAACTAGGGCTTGTTTTGATTTTATTAATGGCTCTTAAATGATTAAGTAATGATTAAAATTGGATTAGGTTTGATTAGGGTTTTTAATCATGCATAAAAATGTTATACGATTTGGTACAAATGATTTGGGTGAGTTTTGTGAACTTTAAAACTTAAGGGTTAATTCTGGAACTTTATTTGAGCTGTATAAGATTCGAATAAAATATAAGATGAGGGTGCTAAGTGTAAGTTTTGCATTTAAATGGATTAAAATGTATTTAATGATTAATTAGGGTTTGTTTTGAAATTAATTAAAAGAGAGGGACTAAAAATGTAATTTTCAGAAACTTGGAGCTGTTTTGAGTATTTAAAATTATTCAAGGGATTATGTGCTAATTTGGTAAATTAATGGCTTAATATGTAATTATTAAGAATTAAAAGTTGAAATTGTAAATTAAAGGGTTAAATATGTAACTTTGATAACTTGAAGGACTTAAAGTGTAAATTGTGAATACTTGAAGGTATATTCGTATAACATGATAAAATAAGGGATCATTATGTAAAATTGATAAGTTAAGGGTTTAAAGTGTAACTTTGAATACTAAAAGGTTTAAAGTGTAATTTTGAAAATATAAGGGTGTAAAAGGTAAAGTTATGAAACCCTAAGGACCAAATGTGTAAATGTGTTAAAAGATACTTTGATTCCATTAATAATGATTCAACTTCCTAATTATGGAAACTTTCTAAAAGTGGAAACTTACTATTTATGGAAACCTGCTAAAAGTGGAAAGTCACTTTAAATGGAAAGTTACTAAAACTGGAAAGCGGACTAAAATGAGAAATCAGAATTGAATAAGTTATTAATAATAAGCCGATCATTAATTCGTGTAGATTCGCTGAAGAAGGAGTTTTGCTTTCGACCTTTATGTTTCTGTCATGTGTGCACTTGCGGTTTAAGGTACAGATATTCTGACCTTTCTCAAAAGGTTTCTCATGATCTCTTTCATATTCTGATCCGTTAGTTCCCGAATTGATGCCATTGCTATGATCCCCTTTACTTGAACTTTCTCTGTTGATCCCATTTGATATGACCTCCGTTATGAACCTATGCTATGAAAACCTTCTTAATGATACCATGGAAATGTTTTGAGAAGAACCGATTTGAAAAGATGTTTATAAATGATGCTAAATTTCTTTTTAAAAGAAAGGTTATTTAACTTTCATGAACACTATATTTTGAAAGACCATTTTTATGAAAACTGTTTTAAAAGATTATTTAAATTGGACTTTTAATAGAAACTTTTGAAACGGACTTTTGAACTGAACCATGAATTGATTTTTGAATATGAACCTTGACCTGATAAACTCTGATTGGACCTTGAATACTATTTCTGATATGAACCCTTTGTTGTGAACTGCTATTATGAACCTTTGATATGATTCTGAGATAAACCTTTGCTATATGACCTTTTGCATGACTTTGAGACCTGACTCTTAGTTTGATACCCGAGCCATTTATGTTTCTCCTACCTATGGAGGTACCATAGGCATGTCTGTGATGCACCACTGGCATGACTCATGTGTGGGTGAGTGATTTCTCACGCCGTCCCTTTTTATGATTACTATTATGGCCATTATGACTTTGAGTATATGACTTTGAGATTGACTTTGAGTAAGGGGCGTATGGGTTGCAATCCTAGACATGTATGCTTAGTGGATTTAACTATGACTTTGAGTTGACTTTGAGGTGATTGGTACTGTGTGCTATACATGCCCTTCACAACCCCTGGGAGCTGATCACTCCACCCTTATGATACATGAGGACACCCCTCATATTATCTGGTTGCCTGAGAGGTATCCCCTCTGATTGTGAGATTATGAATTGAAGGCTTATGACTTTGAGATATGACTTTGAGTTTTGGGCTCGTGGTGGAGGACTATCCTATTCCTTCATTTCTATTATTCATTTGTTTATTCCTTATGATATTCCCCAATGCACTATATTTCAGTTCTGTTTCATTATCATTGCTTTGTATATGTATCTGTTCACTGGGCTTTTTAAGCTCAGCCGCATTTCCTTTTCCTACGGCAGGTTTTAGTAGGAAGCTGGGTTATGGGAAGAGAGTGTGACTGGACTTAGAAGACTATGCTTTGGACTAGAGACGATTAGATGAAGTTTCACTTTATTAGACATAGTATTTATTTATTTTTTTGTAACCTTGTAGTTTCAGATTTTCATTTGTAACCCTGAATTTCTTTTGTATTTATGAATCATATGCTTGTGTTTGTTCTGATATGTCACTGTAATGTAATACTTCTACCCTTATCGGGTTGGGGGGTTACAATTTCCGAGAGAAAACCACTATTCATGTGCATTACTCATTTCATCGTAAACTTAGTTTACAGGTATTCAAAATTCGCGTAACTGTATTGGTTCAGGAGCGAATTCATGCATTATCATTGGGACATTTCATACGGACTAGAAATAGTCTGTATATAATCATTATAGCACTTGCATTACTATTTCACTCGTAGGATATTTAAATTAGTACTTTTGGTATAATTAACGTTTATGTTTAATTATTACTAAGTAAACGTTAACACGCGATCAATAATGTGACTAACACGTCCGACACTCCCGCCTATGATCCCAATATATTTTTATATTCATTTTAATAATAAAAAAAATTATAATATTAATTTACCCGGTGTTTTGGAAATTTATTTAATTATTATCGTAAGTTTACTAAAATTACGACGGTTTTCGTAGAAACTAAATAATAATTATCTAAACACTCAATATTTATACCCAACATATTTTTACAATTTTTACGACTTTATTATGTCCCGGTTAACTCCGTTAAAATTTATTTTTAGTTAACTCGGTACCCGGTATTCTCTAAAACTATTTATATATACATAATAATATTAAAATTCAACAACTATCTTACACCTTTCACACTTTTCTTCCCCCCCCCCCCCTCCATTTTGCCGCCAACCCCCCCCCCTCCATGCTAATCTTCTTATACAATTGAATTTTTCTACTAACTCATAAATGTTGTCATAGTGTCTTTTATATAAAATATATAACACAATTCACCTTTTCATCTCATTTCACCAAATCAAAAGCAAGTAAACATTTCTTTTTCTCTCTTCCTTGTGGTGCTCGGCCTCATCAAGAAAACAAGAAGAAACCATAGATTTTCAAGGTCAAGTAAATTATCAAGTATAGTTTGTACTCCTTTTAGGGTTTTGAAATATAAACTCAAGGTTTACATAGGTTTTCATCCTCAAATCTCCTAAATCTTTCAAGTAAGTGTATGAAACTCATCCTTATGATTTTACTAAGTTTTTACAAGATTCATATGATATATGTATACTAGATCTACATGCATATGCTATTCATACCACTTTATTTTAAACATAACTAACTTTTGAGCCCTAGAAATTGATTATAGTTAGATCCTTATTAGATCCACTTGATTTATGATGTTTAGGAACCCATGACACCCTAAGAAGGTGTATGGTAGGATTAGACTAGTTTTGCGGTGATTGAAAGTAGTTTGGTTGAAGTTGGAACTAGATTGGAACCCTAGAAATGATTTTTGAAACATTACATATACCTACTGTCACTATTTTTAAAACGTGGGAAACTCAGTAGTTGATGGGTAATTTTTGACCAAAGATTTAGAAAATACTTTCAAAAATGAAGCCGTGGGCGAAAGAACGGATTAAAATGAGCTTATAACGAAGAAGTTATGATTTATGCAAGTTAAGTGACGAAAACTATTTTTCTGAAAAACTGCATGCTGTTTGACAATTCTCGACGGACAAATAGAGGCGTTAGCCGTAACCTAGAGGAGCCGAGCTATCGAAAATATATTAATACATACTAAGACGAATCCGTGGATATAAAGAACGAGGAAAATGAACTTAAAACCACCAAGTTATACACGTTTTAAAATCGTCAAAACTATATATATATTTAGTCACTACTAGAAAATAATATAACTACGTACTAAATGATATATTTTCTAGATTTCTTATCCAAGGAGTTTATTTTTAACTAACAAAGTACGTACGACCCAAGGTTTATTTATGCGACTACTAGACGTCATTTTAAGGTTTTCAAGATGAGGAATATAACACTAACATTTTATATACGATATATTACGATAAGTTTCTATACTTCTATTTGGACTTATTTTTCCTAAGTATGGAAATTTCCAACTTTGACGATAACAAGTATTTTCAAGTTACGAGTGGTATAGGTATCATGTGCATGAATATTCATTACCTCATTTCATGATCTAAAGTAGATCATATTCATTCATTTAGGTTGCGACTAGGGTACGTGCCTTGTTGTTCCTATCATTTCATCTCATCGTACTATCACTTAAGGTGAGTTTTCATAGCCCCGTTTTCAATTACTTATTTGATTTCAAATCCCACGGGGGATAATACATTGCATCAATTATTTTTGTACATGCCCAAGTATTAAATTCCATACATTTCTTAAGTTGCCTTCCTACCAAGTTAAGTCCCCTTTATTATCATGGACCATTAATTATAATGCCAAGCGAGAGTGAGTGAATAGATCTATTGAGGGTGACGCCTCCATTCGTGTTTGGGTTGCTCCAACGGGTACGAATGCATTTCATGTCTAAACTATATGAGTGCCTGGTAAACACTCTTTTGGGGCCAATACAATATTATGTCTAGCTTCGGGGTCATGAGCTTAAGAGACAATGTAGCATTTTGACATTTTTGTCGGTTTACTTTATACTTGTGGCTTATATACATACTATTTAATTTACAAACCTATGATTATTCACCAACATTATTGTTGACCGTTTTCGCAATGTATTTTCAGGTAACTAAGACATATTCCTCATGACATGCATGGAGTCATTTCATTGAGTATCAAGGATGACGCGTCTCATTTTGGATTCCATGCACTTAGGAACTATCGTTTAATTGTACTAAACTTATTTACTTAAACTCTCCAACTCTTTTAGGACCTATGTTTTATAACTCTGAATATTTTGAATGAATCAAACGATGTATTTTCAAAACGACACTTTAGGTCGTTCAATATAACTGTAACTGTGGTGCTATGACAGTCACCCCCAGGTATTCCATTCCGCTGCCATACAGGTATTTTAGGGGTGTGACAGATTGGCATCAGAGCTAAGGTTATAGCGAACTAGGATGCATCATGGACCCTAGACTATAACCACATCATCATAGCATCTCATCATTTCATCATAAGTGCATATTTATTTATTTTTAGGTGATTCCATTATACGAGTTATTTATTTGTATTTCACCTTGATTATCACAGAGATATGTCTTCAGACCCGAACATTGTCATACTTTACTCTGTCTCAGACTTTGATGTTGAGGGTTCTTTGTCTTCCACTGCTTTTTCACCACCACCCATTCCTCATGTACCTGTATTGCCACCTTAGGCATCAGGTGAGGATACCGAGCCTTTTGAGGAGGAAGAGACGGCTCCTACTCCTCATGTCTCTCCTATTGCACCACCTGAGGTTACCCGTGTACCTACTGACATATCATCCCTTGCTACTACTATTCCCTCAGAACCAAGACTTACGTTTCCCCGTAGTAAGACCACTCTAGTTGCTAGGAAGAGTGTTCACCCTGCTACATCTACTTTTAGGATCCCTGCTAGTCCTACATTACCCACACCACCACCAGCCATACCCACTACTACTTCTATATCTACCTCACTCTTGCCGCTCAGGAAGCGTGCAAGGTTTACCACCCCAGCTTCACCTACTACTGAGACTTCTGACCTTCCACCACCACCAGTATACCATATAGGTGAGAGTTCGAGAGTGGCTACTGCTAGGGGTACTACAGCACATACTTTGGATGCTCAACAGGAGCAGGTTGATAGGTTGAGTTTTAGGGTAGAGGAGATTATCACTACTCGACTTGAGGAGGTCGAGGAGCAGGTTGAGGGGTTGATCTTAGGAAGGGTTGGCATAGACGTGTCTTACCATGGACTTGAGGCACGACAGGAGATGCACCAGGAGCTGATTGATCAGCTTAGAGATGAGCTACCTGAGATACGGGATAGAGCCCAGATGACACAGGAGACTCAGGGAGAGCAGGCCCACCAGTTGGTAGTGGCTCAAGAGAGGTTGACTATGATGGAGGGCAGGGATGCTGCTCTTCAGCTTCGAGTTCAGCATCTACAGGAGATTGTCGTCATGATGGACAGGGAGATCCGTCGTCTTAGGAGTACACCTGGAGCACTGGGACCATCTAGAGCACTTGGAGGAGCCTAGACATAGACTTGTATTGTATTAGCTTTTACTATTTTCCTAGTCCCGAGGTGTGGGACATAGTTCAAGAACTTGTAGTCTTTTGGTTGTTGTACAAACAAATATATCAAGTGTGACTCTACTATGTTGGAAATGTTTTGCTATATATTATATCGGTCCATGTAGGCCAAAATTTTCATGTATTATATTCATGTGTTGTGATTATATTTATGATGTTTCGTGGTTGCTCTTTATTGTTGTCATATTTATACAGGTTGTGGTTGTATTTATACATGTCGTGGTTGTATTTATACAGGTTGTGGTTGTATTTATACATGTCGTGGTTGTATTTATACATGTTGTGGTTGTACTCGTACATGTCCTGGTTGTGTTTATACTCGTTGTGGTTGTATATATATACATGTTATGGGTGTATACCTTTGGTATGATGACTATTTCTATTATGATTTTTCTCATGGTTGTTTCCATTGTCATTTATCAGAAGTATGGCACCAAGGAAAGGTAAGGCTGCACCAGAAACACCCGCTATGACTCAAGCCGCTATCCGCAAGTTGGTCAGGGATAGTATTGCAGAAGCTCTAGAAGTTGAGAGAGCTGAGGTTGCTGCAAGGGCTGCTGAAACTGCATCTAATACAGGGACGGTTGAACCACCCACCAATAGGCGTGAATGTACATGGAAGGATTTCAAGATTAGTGATCCTATCAAGTTTAAGGGCACTGAAGGAGCGGTTGCTTTGATCCGCTGGTTTGAAAAGACTGAGAATGTATTCCTCATGTGCGGTTGCCCGGACGTCAGCAAGGTAAAATTTGCTACAGGTATGCTTCTTGATGAAGCTATATCTTGGTGGAATTCTTATGCACAGCCGATTGGTATGGAAAATGCTCACAAGCTCACTTGGGATCAATTCAAGAAATTGATGACAAAGAAGTTTTGCCCTCGTACTGAGGTGCAAAAGTTGGAAACAGAATTTTATGAGCTGGTAACTAAAGGCGATGACATCGAGACCTACATCAGGAGGTTTCAAGAGTTGGTTGTACTATGTCCAACTATGGTTCCCGACGATGAGAAAAAGATGGAAAACTTTATTGGTGGACTGCCTGAAAGTATTCGAGGGGATGTGATTTATTTTGATCCTCAAACAATGGAAGAGGCTATCCGAATAACTCAGAAACTCATGGTCCAAGTGGTAAAAGGAAAATCTGCTGTCAACAACAATAACCGTTCAAACAACACCAACTAAAACAACAACTATAACAACAACCGAAACCGCAACTATCCCAATAACCGAAACAACAACCCAAACAATAACAACAACAACAAGAGGAGGTTTGACTACAACCAAGGTGGAAATGCAATTCAGCCACCACCTAAGAGGCAAGAAGTGGCAAGGGCCTATGCTGCAGGGCCAACCAAAAGGAAAAGATATGAGGGTAATCTACCCAAGTGTGAAAAGTGTCAAAAACATCATAACCCAGGACGTTGCCCAGATCCATGTGGCAACTGCAAGAAGATTGGTCACTACACCAAAGATTGCAGGATTCCAAACTTGGGTAACAATCAGAAACCACCAGTAACATGTTTTGGCTGTGGAGAAATTGGACACTTCAGGAATGAGTACCCACAGAAGAAGAATCAAGGAGCTGGAAACCAAGGTGGAATGGCTCGAGGAAGAGCTTATGTTATGGGAGGAGAAGATGTCAAAGAGGACCCGAATGTTGTTGCGGGTACGTTCCTCGTTAATAATCGTTATGCATCCATTTTATTTGATTCAGGAGCGGATAGAAGTTTTGTTTCTATTGCATTTGCACCTTTACTTAACATAGAACCAACCCCATTAGACATTTCCTATATCGTTGAACTAGCCGATGGGTCTTTAGTTAACACCAACACCATTGTCCGTGGTTGCACTATAAATTTCCTAAACCATCCATTCAATATAGACCTTATGCCCGTAGAACTTGGAAGTTTCGACGTTGTTATCGGTATGGATTGGTTATCTCGGCATCGAGCGAGAATTATTTGTGATGAGAAAGTTGTTCACCTTCCTTATAACGGTGAAACTTTGGTTGTTCGTGGAGAGCGAAGTGGAACTAGACTCAGTATTATATCATGCATTAAAACCGAGAAGTACATAAAGAAAGGTTGTTATGCATTCTTGGCTCACATCACGGAGAAGAAGTCGGATGAGAAACGACTTGAAGATGTGCCAATTGTTAAGGAATATCCAGAAGTTTTTCCGGAAGAATTGCCAGGACTTTCGCCTACACGCCAAGCTGAGTTTCAAATTGAATTAGTGCCAGGAGCTGCACCAATTGCGCGAGCACCGTATAGACTTGCACCTTCAGAAATGCAGGAGTTGTCAAATCAATTACATGAACTTTTGGACAAAGGATTCATTAGACCGAGTTCCTCGCCTTGGGGAGCACCAGTTTTGTTTGTGAAGAAGAAGGATGGAACTTTCAGAATGTGCATCGACTATCGTGAGTTGAACAAGTTAACGGTGAAGAACCGTTATCCACTCCCCAGAATCGACGACTTATTTGACCAGTTACAAGGTTCCAGTTTTTATTCCAAGATTGATTTAAGATCCGGTTACCATCAACTTAGAGTTCGGGAAGAGGATATCCCGAAGACGGCATTTAGAACATGTTATGGTCATTATGAGTTTCAAGTAATGCCTTTCGGATTAACCAACGCACCTGCGGTATTTATGGATCTCATGAATAGGGTGTGCAAACCGTATCTTGATAAGTTTGTGATCGTATTCATTTACGATATCTTGATTTATTCCAAGAGTAAGGAAGAGCACGAAGAACATCTCAGAACAATCCTGGAACTACTCTAGAAGAAGCAATTGTATGCCAAATTTTCAAAGTGTGATTTTTGGATACGAAGAGTTCAATTTCTTGGCCATGTCATTGATAGCCAAGGATTACAAGTCGACCCAGCAAAGATCGAGGCAGTTAAGGATTGGGCTACGCCCAAGTCTCCTACGGAAATTTGTCAATTCCTAAGACTTGCCGGATATTATAGAAGGTTTATTGAAGGGTTTTCCAAGATAGCGAAGTCGTTGACGAAGCTGACACAAAAGAATCAAAAGTACGAATAGGGAGAGAAACAAGAGTCCGCATTTCAGTTATTGAAACAAAAGCTTTGTAGCGCACCGATTTTGTCACTACCCGAAGGTATTGAGAACTTTGTGGTATATTGCGATGCTTCGCATCAAGGACTTGGAGCTGTGCTAATGCAAAACGAGAAGTTGATAGCTTATGCATCTAGACATCTTAAGACACACGAGAATAATTACACTACATACGATTTGGAGTTAGGTGCGGTAGTTTTTGCACTCAAGATTTGGAGACACTACCTTTATGGTACCAAGTGCGTGATTTTTACCGACCACAAGAGCTTACAGCATATACTTGATCAGAAGGAACTCAATATGAGACAACGTCGTTGGCTAGAATTGTTGAGTGATTACGATTATGAAATCCGATACTACCCGGGAAAAGCGAATGTTGTAGCAGATGCACTTAGCCGAAAAGAAAGACTCAAACCTTTGAGAGTTAGGTCATTGGGAATGACAATCATTTCACCATTACCATCAAAAATTTTAGAAGCTCAGATTGAGGCTCTCAAAGAAGAAAATCGACCACATGAGAAACTTTATGGTATGCCAGAAAACAAAAATGGCTTTGTAAAGAGATCAGATGGAGTGTTATGCTTCAAGGACCGAAGTTGGATACCACTCTATGGTGGGATACGAGAATTGATTATGCATGAATCACACAAGTCGAAGTACTCTATTCATCCAGGTTCTGATAAGATGTATCAGGATCTCAAAAAGCTTTATTGGTGGCCGAACATGAAAGCGGAAATAGCTACGTACGTCAGCAAATGCCTTACTTGTGCTAAAGTGAAAGCCGAGTACCAGAAACCGTCAGGGTTACTTCAACAACCAGAGTTTCAAAAATGGAAGTGGGAACGTATTACAATGGACTTTGTCACTAAACTTCCCAAGACGTCAGGAGGTTACGATGCTATTTGGGTAATTGTTGATCGTCTTACCAAATCAGCTCATTTCATACCCATTAGAGAGACTTATTCCATGGAACAACTTGCTAGACTTTATGTCAAGGAAATAGTCTCAAGATACGGAGCACCAGTTTCCATCATTTCCGACAGAGATAATCGTTTTACTTCAAACTTTTGGCGGTCATTACAAGATTCTTTTCGATCCAAGTTAGACATGAGCACTGCTTACCATCCTCAGACTGATGGTCAGAGTGAGAGAACTATTCAGACACTTGAGGACATGCTTAGGGCATGTGTGATTGACTTTAGAAATGGTTGGGCTAACCATTTGCCGTTGATCGAGTTTTCCTATAACAACAGTTACCATTCGAGCATTAAAGCAGCACCATTCGAGGAAATTTATGGTCGTAAGTGTCGATCTCCAGTTTGTTGGGCCAAAGTTGGTGATGTACAATGTACATCACCCGGAGATGGTCCAAGAAACAACAGAAAAGATAATTCAGATTCGAGAGAGACTCGAAACTGCTAGAAGTCGACAGAAAAGCTACGCAGATGTTCGACGCAAACCAGTGGAATTTCAGGTCGGAGACAAAGTCATGTTGAAAGTCTAGCCTTGGAAGGGCGTGATACGATTTGGAAAATGCGGGAAGTTGAACCCGAGATACATTGGTCCATTTAAGATACTAGAAAGGATTGGTCCGGTAGCTTACAAACTTGAACTTCCGTCAGAACTCAGCAACGTACACAACACGTTTCATGTCTCGAACCTCGAAAAATGTCTTTCGGACGAGTCTGCCATTATACCATTAGAAGAAATACAACTCGATGACAAGCTTAACTTTGTGGAAGAACCAGTTGAAATTATGGACCGCGAGGTCAAACAGTTGAAGCAGAGTCGAATTCCGATCGTGAGAGTTCGCTGGAATTCTCAAAGAGGACCCGAGTTTACTTGGGAACGAGAAGACCAAATGCGACTAAAGTATCCACAACTTTTCACCAAGCCAATTTCCAAGACCAACACTAGCTGAATTCAGGGACTGAATTCTTTTTTGGGTGGGCGCCTATCACACCCCACGATTTCAGGTCATTTTTCCAAACCTCAACAACTTACTATTCACCAATTACTGTTCATCAATCAATATTCATCATTTTACTATTCATCATTTTTTAGGTCAATTTGATATTCCGAGAAACATTCAAAATTTTCACTATTCACATAACACTATTCATTTCCGAGAGAAAACCACTATTCATGTGCATTACTCATTTCATCGTAAACTTAGTATACGGGTATTCAAAATTCGCGTAACCGTATTGGTTCAGGAGCGAATTCATGCATTATCATTGGGACATTTCATACGGACTAGAAATAGTCTGCATATCATCATTATGGAACTTGCATACTATTCAACTCGTAGGATCTTTAAATTAGTACTTTTGGTATAATTAACTTTTACGTTTAATTATTTCTAAGTAAATGTTAACACGCGATCAATAATGTGACTAACACGTCCGACACTCCCGCCTATGATCCCAATATATTTTTATATTCATTTTAATAATATAAAAATTATAATATTAATTTACCCGGTGTTTTGGAAATTTATTTAATTATTATCGTAAGTTTATTAAAATTACGACGGTTTTCGTAGAAACTAAATAATAATTATCTAAACACTCAATATTTATACCCAACATATTTTTACAATTTTTACGACTTTTTTATGTCCCGGTTAACTCCGTTAAAATTTATTTTTAGTTAACTCGGTACCCGGTATTCTCTAAAACTATTTATATATACATAATAATATTAAAATTCAACAACTATCTTACACCTTTCACACTTGTCTTCCCCCCCCCCTCCATTTTGCCGCCAACCCCCCCCCCCCTCCATGCTAATCTTTATACACAATTGAATTTTCTACTAACTCATAAATGTTGTCATAGTGTCTTTTATATAAAATATATAACACAATTCACCTTTTCATCTCATTTCACCAAATCAAAAGCAAGTAAACATTTCTTTTTCTCTCTTCCTTGTGGTGCTCGGCCTCATCAAGAAAACAAGAAGAAACCATAGATTTTCAAGCTCAAGTGAATTATCAAGTATAGTTTGTACTCCTTTTAGGGTTTTGAAATATAAACTCAAGGTTTACATAGGTTTTCATCCTCAAATCTCCTAAATCTTTCAAGTAAGTGTATGAAACTTATCCTTATAATTTTACCAAGTTTTTACAAGATTCATATAATATATATACTAGATCTACATGCATATGCTATTTATACCACTTTATTTTAAACATAACTAACTTTTGAGCCCTAGAAATTGATTATAGTTAGATCCTTGTTAGATCCACTTGATTTATGATTTTTAGGAACCCATGACACCCTAAGAAGGTGTATGGTAGGATTAGACTAGTTTTGTGGTGATTGAAAGTGGTTTGGTTGAAGTTGGAACTAGATTGGAACCCTAGAAATGTTTTTTGAAACATTACATATACCTACTGTCACTATTTTTAAAACGTGGGAAACTCAGTAGGTGATGGGTAATTTTTGACCAAATATTTAGAAAATACTATCAAAAATGAAGCTGTGGGCGAAAGAACGGATTAAAATGAGCTTATAACGAAGAAGTTATGATTTTTGCAAGTTAAGTGACGAAAACTATTTTTCTGAAAAACTGCATGTTGTTTGACAATTTTTTACGGACAAATAGAGGCGTTAGACGTAACCTAGAGGAGCCGAGCTATCGAAAATATATTAATACATACTAAGACGAATCCGTGGATATAAAGAACGAGGAAAATGAACTTAAAACGACCAAGTTATACACGTTTTAATATCGTCAAAACTATATATATATTTAGTCACTACTAGAAAATAATATAACTACGTACTAAATGATATATTTTCTAGATTTCTTATCCAAGGAGTTTATTTTTAACTAACAAAGTACGTACGACCCAAGGTTTATTTATGCGACTACTAGACGTTATTTTAAGGTTTTCAAGACGAGGAATATAACACTAACATTTTATATACGATATATTACGATAAGTTTCTATACTTCTATTTGGACTTATTTTTCCTAAGTATGGAAATTTCCTACTTTGACGATAACAAGTATTTTCAAGTTACGAGTGGTATAGGTATCATGTGCATGAATATTCATTACCTCATTTCATGATCTAAAGTAGATCATATTCATTCATTTAGGTTGCGACTAGTGTACGTGCTTTGTTGTTCCTATCATTTCATCTCATCGTACTATCACTTAAGGTGGGTTTTCATAGCCCCGTTTTCAATTACTTATTTGATTTCAAATCCCACGAGGGAGAATACAGTGCATCAATTATTTTTTTACATGCCCTGTAACACCCCAACCCGATAAGGGTAGAAGTATTACATTACAGTGACATATCAGAACAAACACAAGCATATGATTCATACATACAAAGAAATTCAGGGTTACAAATGAAAATCTGAAACTACAAGGTTACAGAACAATAAATACTATATCTAATAAAGTGAAAATTCATCTAATCGTCTCTAGTCCAAAGCATAGTCTTTTAAGTCCAATCACACTCTCTTCCCATAACCCAGCTTCTTACTAAACCTGCCGCAGGAAAAGGAAATGCGGCTGAGCTTAAAAAGCCCAGTGAACAGATACATATACAAAGCAATGATAATGAAACAGAACTGAAATATAGTGCATTGAGGAATTAGAATAAGGAATAGATAAAAGAGTAATAGAATAGAAAGGAGAAAGGATAGTCATCTACCACGAGCCCAGAAACATATCATATCATATAAGCCGTCAATACCATAATTCTTCATAATCATATAGAGGGGAGTCCTCTCAGATAATCAGATAATATGAGGGGTGTCCTCATTCTTCAAATGGGTGGAGTAGCGAACTCCCAGAAATTTATGAAAGGCATGTATAGCACACAGTACCAGTCACCAGACATATATCATAATCATAATCATAGTTAAATCCACTAAACAGAACAGATCTAGGATGCATCCATACGCCCCCGCAGAAATCATAGTGGCCATAACAAATCATATCATAAAGCGCGCATATCATATATCAGAAAGGGGACGGTGTAGCCAAATCACTAGAGCCACACACTAGTCATGCCAGTGGTGCATCACAGACACGCCTATGGTACCTCCATAGGTAGGGAAACAGAAATGGCTCGGGTATCAAACTAAGAGTCAGGTCTCATATCATACAAAAGGTCATATAGAAAAGGTGTATCTCAGAATCATATCAAAGGTTCATAATAGCAGTTCATAACAAAGGGTTCATATCAGAAATTGTATTCAAGGTCCAATCAGAGTTTATCAGGTCAAGGTTCATATTCAAAAATCAATTCATGGTTCAGTTCAAAAGTCCGTTTCAAAAGTTTCTATTAAAAGTCCAATTTAAATAATCTTTTAAAACAGTTTTCATAAAAATAGTCTTTCAAAATATAGTGTTCGTGAAAGTTAAATAACCTTTCTTTTAAAAAGAAATTTAGCATCATTTATAAACATCTTTTCAAATCGGTTCTTCTCAAAACATTTCCATGGTATCATTAAGAAGGTTTTCATAGCATAGGTTCATAACGGAGGTCATATCAAGTGGGATCAACAGAGAAGGTTCAAGTAAAGGGGATCATAGCAATGGCATCAATTCGGGAACTAACGGATCAGAATATGAAAGAGATCATGAGAAACCTTTTGAGAAAGGTCAGAATATATGTACCTTAAACCGCAAGTGCACACATGACAGAAACATAAAGGTCGAAAGCAAAATTCCTTCTTCAGCGAATCTACACGAATTAATGGTCGGCTTGTTATTAATAACTTATTCAATTCAGATTTCTCATTTTAGTCGGCTTTCCAGTTTTAGTAACTTTCCATTTAAAGTGACTTTCCACTTTTAACAGGTTTCCATAAATAGTAAGTTGAATCATTATTAATGGAATCAAAGTATCTTTTAACATATTTACATATTTGATCCTTAGGGTTTCATAACTTTACATTTTAACCCTTTACTTTCCAAAATTACACTTTAAACCTTTTAGTATTCAAAGTTACACATTAAACCCTTAACTTATCCATTTTACACCATGATCACTTATTTTATCATATAATACAAATGGATACACAAGTATTCATAATTTACACATTAAGTCCCTCAAGTTATCAAAGTTACATATTTAACCTTTTAATTTACAATTTCAACTTTTAATTATCTGTAATTACATATTAAGCCATTAAATTACCAAATTAGCACAAAACCCCCTGAATATATTTTATTACTCAAATCAGTCCCAAGTTCCAGAAATTACACTTTTAGTCCCTCTACTTTAATTAATTACAAAACGCACCAATTAATTACAGTTAATTCATTTTCTTGTAATATTTACACTTAGAACCCTCAAGTTATATTTTTCCCATATTCCTACTGATTTATATGACATTACAAAAATATCCCAGAAGTTTCAAAGTTTACAAAACAACCCCTACCTACTTTATTTCCAAATCGTTACACTTAATTAACACAAACCAAACACTAATTTTTCCCATCATTAATTAATCATTCCAACAACCTTAAACAAGCATTAAATGTCCAAATCTTGTCCCAAAAACCCTAACCCTAGTTAGGTCGATTTGTTTTTATTTATTATCTTTTATTTCCTTTAAATCCAAAACACAAATAATTAACCACGACTTATATTAGCTTCCAAAATTCGAATCCATATTTTTCTCTGGTTATATGATGCATAACGAACTCATAAAAATTATAGAACAATCCCAGATATATCTCATAGCCTATTTTATATTTTATATACATCTTTTATATCAATAATTACCACGACATATTTAGGCCTCTATAAATCATTATATCATTTTTCCCATATCATATACATTATATAAGGTCCAATTAAAATAAATATATCACCCAGAAAATTCGTATTACAGATTATAGAATTTACGTATCTTTTAAACACGAAATTCCCATTCGACTATTTAAACGTTCATGATTCTTGTTTATCATTTTATTTAGGTCATATATGATGTAAAGAGTATGAGAAAAATACCCAATCGATTTTAGGACGTGTGGACCAAGCGCATGAATTTTTATACCTATCGGACAAAGAATCGACCAGAAAATCACCCCGATCGAACCAAGCCTCCAACAAACCAAAACCTATTTTTCCCAGCTACTCTTGATGATGAAGAACCCCAGAAAAAATGCTAGATCCCTTCCAGAAATTCGTATGCAGTCGTGGTAAATATTTGTGTGTGTTTTGTGTTAATTGGTATTGTTTTTAAGGAAACAAATAAAAGGTAATCAAATAAATGGAATAGAGGCCGACTATGGAGGGGGAGAGGGCTTAAAAACCGGTCCATGATTGACTAAACTAAATGGGCTTTGATTTGAAATGATTTCATCATTATTTGGTAAGTTATGTAAAGTTAAATGTAATATTAATTATAATGAATTTAAATAAACTTGCATTAGGGTGTATTGTACATATAATTAGGTGAACTAATAATTCTTGAGCATGTAGAAATTATTTCATTTCATGAGTAACTTGTTACTTGAATTTTGGAAACACTTGGTACATTAAATATCCTTTAATCAATATTAAAACTTGTAGGGGTAATTTGGTCATTTTACATGTTCTCAGATTTTAGGTGTTACAACTTCTTCCCCTCTAAAAAGAAAAAAAATTTCGTCCTCGAAATTTGAAGTCGCAAAGTTAGACGAAGTCGTAACAAACCGCAAAAGTCGTCACAACATTCTCACGCCCGGGGAGGTTCTTCCAAAAGATATTCAGACCAACTGGTTTCTCATGACTCGTAATTATTGTCAAAACAGTTTCAGATTTCTCAGAAGGGCATATCATATTGAATTTGAATCAAAAGGATAATGTACCAAACATAACGGATGATAAACGAATTCCCCAGGAAGAGGTATAAAAATACATAGGATTTTCATCGAATTGATTAGGCGAATGAGATGAGAATACATTGAATTGTAGCAACCATGGGGTGATATAAGGTTTAACTCTTCAGCTTCTCAGATAGTCTCGGCTTTTAGATAACCTTCCAAAGGTATTCTCATAAACAAACAGGTCTCATTTCCTCAAAGTCCACAATCACATATTTTACTCATAGCAGATCACAATGAACAACTTCGCGAATGCGAATCGTATACGGACAGAAAGCATATCGTTAGATATCGTCAACGGCAGAAATTTCATAATGGAACCTAAGATTCTTATCAGAAGTTGCAAAGATCAGCAAAACACGTGTCGAGAGTCCAAGCATATCGAATCGTATAACAAGGACAGCATATCAAACGTATAGGTAGAATGAACCTAAAGTCTCACTAAACTCAGATGATCTTGATCAGATGCCAGAATTCTAAAGCTTCTAAGGCACTTCTAAAATATCATATGCCCACCATAAGTGCACGTTATATGATGTAAGTATTATCACGTTGGCCAGGCGTCATAATACTGGCATCATATACATATGCCCTCATGATGATCATACTTTATCTCAAGTCGTGAACACCCAAACTTATTTAAATCCACCTAGTCCACCTATAGTCTCAGAGGTCACCAAAATCAAACAACATAACTAAGAGAACGAAATTACTCGAAGAGTAACGGAGATCCGAGAATGTCATTCAAAATTAAGGTACGTCATCAGTAACGTCAATTCTTTACAGCATCATCTCGTCTAAACACAATGTCCCTTTCAAATCCGTCCACTCATTTACAAATTTCAAAATTTCTTCCAAGTTGGAGTAGTCTGTTTATTCTTGTCCGTCTTACCTCATGATTAAGAGAATTTAAAATTCGAGTCTGGTTCCTCAAGCCTTCAGCAACTCTTCTTGGTACTGTGGCGTCGTAGCGGCAATCTCTGACACGATCACTGTGCATCCCTCCATCCGCAGGTCTGCTTCTGCTCTCAATTCATCTTAGTACAACTAAAATGAATAGAGAAACAAGACTGCGTTTCTTCGACGGGTCTTCTAACATAGCTCCAGGTTTTTAAGGTACATGATGTTGTTGTCGACTCCAGGTTGCGTGTTGAATGGTTTGTCTTCTTTGGTCTGGTTATCTTGGTGCCCAAACTGAAATCTTCACGTGTTGCATGATGTATGATTGAGCACTATCCCAGTTCCTCTCTTCTTCTTGTATGCTTCTTCCATGATAATGCTTGTCGCAACCATCTTCTACTACTCTTCCACCAGGTTTCAAACTCCGATAACGGTCTTCAATCTTGGTCCCTCTTGTGAAAGCTCTGTCTTTACATTATATAGGGTAGGGTCGTCTACTATGCTTTCTGAACGTCAATCAAAATTTTCTTCCAGAACAAAGGGTCATCTCACCAATAATCTCTATGTTCTTCTTTCGTTTTAGAACACAACACAATGTCATACTATGACAATTTGTCCAAAACACGCGAAAAACATGATTATTCTAGCCAACACCATTGGAATCATTCAAGTTCATAAATGTTATAACGAGTGCAAAGGCAACTTCAGAAATCATCTCAGGGAATTTTCACATCGCCTTCTTTCTTCTTCAGGAACTGAAATACTTCCCAAAGGTTACTCTCGGTTAGTTAACCTCCTTCTTAGAAGTTTTTGTGGTTGCTTCTTCAGTCCTTCAAATCTAAAATGATGCAATCAGACGCGGAGTTTCAAAGGAAGACCAAATTAATTATTGATACGCGGAAACAGATAATGATTAGTGATAGTGGTACGTTTAAGTTCACGATAGTCAATACGTCATCGCATAATTCTCTCGTTCTTCTTCATAAACAAACAAGAGCATCTAAAGAGAATCACCAAGGTTAAAAATCATATTCCATCAGCTCCTTCAATCTCTCAACTTCTATGGCACCATGGTTTCTTCACTGATATCAGTTCAATGTCCACTCTACTTCTTAAGCAGGAAGGAGTACCAAAAGGTTCATCAGAGAATACCAGAAAATCTTCGTATGACAAAATATTTCCCAATAGTAGAACTTTCCAAGGGTTGATAATAATGGTTTTCAGGACAACTTGGTAATCACATGAGTTTGGGGTAGGTGTTTCCATAGTGACAGAAATTTTAGCAGATGTAGAGAGTCATCATAATGGAATAGGGTGAAGCAGATTTTTAAGGTCACATTTCAGATATGGTAGTCTATGGTATCTTCACGAATAGCCATTTAGTCCAAAAGACCGTACAATCAGACATCTCAAAGTCAAAGGATTCATAGAGTGAATACAGTCGTCAAATCATACAGATAGTTCATATATCATAGTCAAGTACATGGTTCAACAAAAATGTTGGGATGGATAACCGAACAGTTCAATGTGTGGGAATTTCGTTTAGCTTCTTAGCATAAGTAGCAGGTAGGATGTGTATCATTGGTAATACGAATATCGTATAATCGTCAATTGTGAGAGGTACAGAATCTCAGTTATCAGCATCATCATGCTTAGTTAACAAATCCATATAGAGATAGTATTTGCATCATACCCTTCCAAAGGAAACGGTTGGCAGAACAAGGTTCATCATTCAAAGAGAGGAAACAAAACTTCTCATATTCGTGGTTCATAATTACCAAAATTCTCATAGGAGTAGTAATGGATCATACAGAGTTAAGTAGTATCGGATGATACATTCATACCCAGCATAAGTAATGAATTCACGGAATGTGTCGAACACATTGCGGTTGAATGACCTACGATATGGTCAAAAAGGTGTCAAACAGCTTATCAAACAAATCGGAGGCGGAGATCAAAATCTGAAGGTGAAACTTAAATGTGTAAGGTATCCAGGTAGCTTTCCGAGGTATTCCAAACTTACTTGGTTACTAAGCTTAAGTTGCAAAACTTGTAACTTCTGAAACAAGGGTCCTTATAAGGCTTATCTAAGAGCAAAGGCACGATCAGAGTGATACGGAAGCAAATGATACTTACATAAATGTCTTAGTCTACCCATTCCTCACTGGTAATAACTTAGGTTCCTATTGGGAATCCTAATGTAAAGTTTCAAAGGTTATCTTATGAGCGCCTACAGTGGAAACTTAGGGGTCCAAACTTCACAGGTCAAGGGTAAATGTATTACGAATCGCAGCCTGGTCTCTGATACCATAATTGTAACACCCCAACCCGATAAGGGTAGAAGTATTACATTACAGTGACATATCAGAACAAACACAAGCATATGATTCATACATACAAAGAAATTCAGGGTTACAAATGAAAATCTGAAACTACGAGGTTACAGAACAATAAATACTATATCTAATAAAGTGAAACTTCATCTAATCGTCTCTAGTCCAAAGCATAGTCTTCTAAGTCCAGTCACACTCTCTTCCCATAACCCAGCTTCTTACTAAACCTGCCGCAGGAAAAGGAAATGCGGCTGAGCTTAAAAAGCCCAGTGAACAGATACATATACAAAGCAATGATAATGAAACAGAACTGAAATATAGTGCGTTGAGGAATTAGAATAAGGAATAGATAAAAGAGTAATAGAATAGAAAGGAGAAAGGATAGTCATCTACCACGAGCCCAGAAACATATCATATCATATAAGCCGTCAATACCATAATTCTTCATAATCATATAGAGGGGAGTCCTCTCAGATAATCAGATAATATGAGGGGTGTCCTCATTCTTCAAATGGGTAGAGTAGCGAACTCCCAGAAATTTGTGAAAGGCATGTATAGCACACAGTACCAGTCACCAGACATATATCATAATCATAATCATAGTTAAATCCACTAAACAGAACAGATCTAGGATGCATCCATACGCCCCCGCAGAAATCATAGTGGCCATAACAAATCATATCATAAAGCGCGCATATCATATATCAGAAAGGGGACGGTGTAGCCAAATCACTAGGGCCACACACTAGTCATGCCAGTGGTGCATCACAGACACGCCTATGGTACCTCCATAGGTAGGGAAACAGAAATGGCTCGGGTATCAAACTAAGAGTCAGGTCTCATATCATACAAAAGGTCATATAGCAAAGGTGTATCTCAGAATCATATCAAAGGTTCATAATAGCAGTTCATAACAAAGGGTTCATATCAGAAATTGTATTCAAGGTCCAATCAGAGTTTATCAGGTCAAGGTTCATATTCAAAAATCAATTCATGGTTCAGTTCAAAAGTCCGTTTCAAAAGTTTCTATTAAAAGTCCAATTTAAATAATCTTTTAAAACAGTTTTCATAAAAATGGTCTTTCAAAATATAGTGTTCATGAAAGTTAAATAACCTTTCTTTTAAAAAGAAATTTAGCATCATTTATAAACATCTTTTCAAATCGGTTCTTCTCAAAACATTTCCATGGTATCATTAAGAAGGTTTTCATAGCATAGGTTCATAACGGAGGTCATATCAAGTAGGATCAACAGAGAAGGTTCAAGTAAAGGGGATCATAGCAATGGCATCAATTCGGGAACTAACGGATCAGAATATGAAAGAGATCATGAGAAACCTTTTGAGAAAGGTCAGAATATCTGTACCTTAAACCGCAAGTGCACACATGACAGAAACATAAAGGTCGAAAGCAAAATTCCTTCTTCAGCGAATCTACACGAATTAATGGTCGGCTTGTTATTAATAACTTATTCAATTCAGATTTCTCATTTTAGTCGGCTTTCCAGTTTTAGTAACTTTCCATTTAAAGTGACTTTCCACTTTTAACAGGTTTCCATAAATAGTAAGTTGAATCATTATTAATGGAATCAAAGTATCTTTTAACATATTTACACATTTGATCCTTAGGGTTTCATAACTTTACATTTTAACCCTTTACTTTCCAAAATTACACTTTAAACCTTTTAGTATTCAAAGTTACACATTAAACCCTTAACTTATCCATTTTACACCATGATCACTTATTTTATCATATAATACGAATGGATACACAAGTATTCATAATTTACACATTAAGTCCCTCAAGTTATCAAAGTTACATATTTAACCTTTTAATTTACAATTTCAACTTTTAATTATCTGTAATTACATATTAAGCCATTAAATTACCAAATTAGCACAAAACCCCCTGAATATATTTTATTACTCAAATCAGTCCCAAGTTCCAGAAATTACACTTTTAGTCCCTCTACTTTAATTAATTACAAAACGCACCAATTAATTACAGTTAATTCATTTTCTTGTAATATTTACACTTAGAACCCTCAAGTTATATTTTTCCCATATTCCTACTGATTTATATGACATTACAAAAATATCCCAGAAGTTTCAAAGTTTACAAAACAACCCCTACCTACTTTATTTCCAAATCGTTACACTTAATTAACACAAACCAAACACTAATTTTTCCCATCATTAATTAATCATTCCAACAACCTTAAACAAGCATTAAATGTCCAAATCTTGTCCCAAAAACCCTAACCCTAGTTAGGTCGATTTGTTTTTATTTATTATCTTTTATTTCCTTTAAATCCGAAACACAAATAATTAACCACGACTTATATTAGCTTCCAAAATTCGAATCCATATTTTTCTCTGGTTATATGATGCATAAGGAACTCATAAAAATTATAGAACAATCCCAGATATATCTCATAGCCTATTTTATATTTTATATACATCTTTTATATCAATAATTACCACGACATATTTAGGCCTCTATAAATCATTATATCATTTTTCCCATATCATATACATTATATAAGGTCCAATTAAAATAAATATATCACCCAGAAAATTCGTATTACAGATTATAGAATTTACGTATCTTTTAAACACGAAATTCCCATTCGACTATTTAAACGTTCATGATTCTTGTTTATCATTTTATTTAGGTCATATATGATGTAAAGAGTATGAGAAAAATACCCAATCGATTTTAGGACGTGTGGATCAAGCGCATGAATTTTTATACCTATCGGACAAAGAATCGACAAGAAAATCACCCCGATCGAACCAAGCCTCCAACAAACCAAAACCTATTTTTCCCAGCTACTCTTGATGATGAAGAACCCCAGAAAAAATGCTAGATCCCTTCCAGAAATTCGTATGCAGTCATGGTGAATATTTGTGTGTGTTTTGTGTTAATTGGTATTGTTTTTAAGGAAACAAATAAAAGGTAATCAAATAAATGGAATAGAGGCCGACTATGGAGTGGGAGAGGGCTTAAAAACCGGTCCATGATTGACTAAAATAAATGGGCTTTGATTTGAAATGATTTCATCATTATTTGGTAAGTTATGTAAAGTTAAATGTAATATTAATTATAATGAATTTAAATAAACTTGCATTAGGGTGTATTGTACATATAATTAGGTGAACTAATAATTCTTGAGCATGTAGAAATTATTTCATTTCATGAGTAACTTGTTACTTGAATTTTGGAATCACTTGGTACATTAAATATCCTTTAATCAATATTAAAACTTGTAGGGGTAATTTGGTCATTTTACATGTTCTCAGATTTTAGGTGTTACATGCCCAAGTATTAAATTCCATACATTGCTTAAGTTGCCTTCCTACCAAGTTAAGTCCCCTTTATTATCATGGACCGTTAACTATAATGCCAAGCGAGAGTGAGTGAATAGATCTATTGAGGGTGACGCCTCCATTCGTGTTTGGGTTGCTCCAACGGGTACGAATGCATTTCATGTCTAAACTATATGAGTGCCTGGTAAACACTCTTTTGGGGCCAATACAATATTATGTCTAGCTTCGGGGTCATGATCTTAAGAGACAATTTAGCATTTTGACATTTTTGTCGGTTTACTTTATACTTGTGGCTTATGTACATATGATTTAATTTACAAACCTATGATTATTCACCAACATTATTGTTGACCGTTTTCGCAATGTATTTTGAGGTAACTAAGACATATTTCTCATGACATGCATGGAGTCATTTCATTGAGTATCAAGAATGACGCGTCTCATTTTGGATTTCATGCACTTATGAACTATCGTTTGATTGTACTAAACTTATTTACTTAAACTCTCCAACTCTTTTGGGACCTATGTTTTATAACTCTGAATATTTTGAATGAATCAAACGATGTATTTTCAAAACGACACTTTAGGTCTTTCAATATAACTATAACTGTTGCCATACAGGTATTTTGGGGGTTTGACACAATCAAACCAAATTGATACCTTACGGGATGTTCCTTACTCGTCTCTATCACTACATGATGAATTTTCATCCCTATCTTCGTGGTCTTCAATATTCTCTCTTTGATCCTGTCATGCAAATCATCATTGATCTCCATATCTCCTCTATCTTTATCTCCTCAGCATCTGTTGACTATGACATCTATCATGATCCCACACACGAGATTGAGGAACAAGCTAGATCCAAGAAAGTCTTGCAACAAGAACCTATCACTAACACCATTGACAAGGATGTACCATGATGATTTGTTATAAAGCACTTAATTGCTATGTTACCTATGTATTTGTATCATTAGGATTCGATAATTTTGGACTGCTGAATGCTTATTTAAACTTTCCCCTTATTTGCATGATTATGTAACTCTATTCTCTTATTCTGTTTTGATATTGCTCTGAATGAGTGTTGTTATATACAAGTTGCAGAAATGAAAAACTAGGAAAAACCTGAGAACCTACTGCTGGCGGTCCCTTATTGATCCGGCGGTCCTCCTGTGATAAGGTACCGTCCCATGTTTAAAGGACCGTCCAAGTGGGATCACGGATTTTTGCACTATTTTCTTCATTGCAATCCTAAACATATTGCATGTTTATTACCACCTTGCCATGTTTAGTTAAACATTTTTGTGTGCTTATAATCTCCTAATGCATGCTTTACCCATTCCATAATCCCTCTTGGTTATTTTAACACCCATGCATCACACTAATCTTCATCATCCACATCCTCATCTTCCTCAATGAAGTCTCCTTCAACATCATCATCCCTACCAAACAAAAGACCTAAACTCAACCTTACACCACCACAAAGAAGCCTTAATAACCTCACTCATGATATCCCATCTTCTCAAGCACCAAATGCACCTATTGATACTCCCTCCATCAAAGGTACTTCTTCATCATCATCAAGACCCAATTCGTCACCATTCACATCATTTGTTAAAAACTCATCACTCTTATTCACTCAATCCGGTTCGGGTACTTGCACTCCTTTTGTGAGTGACTCATCTTGCTCCATTAACACATCAAACTCTCCTAGTCCACCAATTACTTCATCATCTCAACTTCCAAATCTTCTTGGAAACTTGTCTCCTCCTCCAAGGATATCACATCCACCGCCACCCAATACTTCTCTAACTCTTTCACCAAATGGGCATTTGGAAAACAATCTTACAACTTCACCATCATATTCAATACTTAACCATTCCATTCCTTACAACTTCGTAACAATCACACTATAAGATGTGCTTGTTGCTATCATAACTTTCATCTCATTTCTTCCCTTAGAGATGATCTTCACTACATGTTTGGATATCTTGAGTATCTTCTATCACAACAAAACTCTCAACCAACCCCCATCTCCACCATGCCACCATCTGCTCCACCTCCACCTTCATCTTCACCATCATTCACTCCACCATCTAACTAGACATTCTCAAACATCTAGTCAAATAATAAACAAGGGGATGTTATGTTTTGGACCAAACATGCTTTGGGAGATGACTTGTTGTATTAGTAGATGATCTTTGTTGTAGTCTAATGTTGCTTTAGCAATGTATGCGCTTCATGAATGAATGAATGAATGTTTATGTTTTAAGTTATGATAAGATGTTGTGTTGTTAGTAATTGTTAAACATGAATGTGGACTAAAAATATCCAACCTTGAAAATGGGAAGTTACTTAAATCACAA
This sequence comes from Artemisia argyi, assembly GCA_030686995.1. Classification (NCBI taxonomy): domain Eukaryota; kingdom Viridiplantae; phylum Streptophyta; class Magnoliopsida; order Asterales; family Asteraceae; genus Artemisia; species Artemisia argyi. Next base: position 93,251,084 of record CM060709.1, read on the forward strand.
CATACCTGGCGACTTAGAAGCCTACTACCGGCGGTCCTTTAAATGGACTGACGGTCCCCTAATAAATAAGAGATCATCCCTCTATTTAAGGGACCGTCCCCAGTAGTGCTCAGAATTTAAACTCTACTCTATGTTTCTCTATCTGATTCCTGCACTACACAATTGATTTCACATCCTTATCATATTCTATATATGCATGCATGTGCTTTGTTCTAACTATGTTTTGTAGCACATCACCATAGCTCGATTCCCCGGTGCCCTCATTAAGGGGGAGCACTTAGCTAGGGGGAGCTGATTATCTTACAAGGATGCTCGTGTCTTCTCTCCTCAACAACCACGACACACCTTTTTTATTCTACAAAAAGGGGGAGAAGTAACAGGAAAACTCATTAAAATTTTATCAACGCATAATTTTACTTATGAGTTTATATTTTGTAATCATCAAAAAGGGGGAGATTGTTAATACAAATAATGTCAAAAACGTTATTCGCATTATTCGTTCTTCTCGTGTTTTGATAATCATAAAATATAAAGACATGTTACGTAAAGTTACGGTTTATAAGTTTTTAATCGAGGAAACTCGTTACTTCTACGTAGCTACTTCAACATCACTTCAGGTATGAACAAACTTTATACCGTCATTAGTTAAATGATCAAAGACTTTTATTTTCTCCTAAACTTATATTTTTAAGTTTGACAAAACATTTTCACAAAAGTATTTTTGTTTTTTTAAAAGAAATGTTTTATTAAGAAAATAAATTCAAATTTAAACATTACAACAGCTAGTTTTCCCTCCAACCTTCAACAGATAGTTTTTCACCACGTCTGGACAAAAATGGGAGCGTCTGTCGGGGTGGTCCCGTAAAGGGGTCGACGGTCCCTTAGTGATAAAGGACCGTCGCCTATTTAAAGGACCGTCTGCTCCTTTGTGTCGACTATAAATACTGGACTGTTTTCTTTCAGAACAAGACTTTTCACACACACAAAATTTTCCGGTGTTTGTTCCTTTTATTCTTTGATCACTATAACATGTCGGTATATGTTTATAAGTGATTTCCTCTTCCGTAAAGTGCAAGAGAAGAACTCTCGACAACTATGAAGATTCAAGATGTTATAGGTGTCCACACACAACACGTAACATGTGTTACGTGATAGGATTGATATCATTATTTTTAGACTTGTGTGCGAGTCGAGGATGGGGTATAAACTTGGATGGTGATGTAGTTCCAAGTATTGTATTTGTGTGAGCTTGGATGGTGATGTAGTTCCAAGAAATCTTGTAACTAGATTAGTTCATGTATTTCTTGTGAGGAGAGTGATGTCCTAATGTTTAGGTTAGGATTTGTCGAGTCATTATGTAAAGACTTAGATCCGGGATGATCAAGTATGATATGTATGTAAAGACTTGATTCGGGTGAAGAATCAAGTGAGTCGTGTGTGTGAAGGCTTGGTTCGGGTAAAGAACCAAGTATGTCTAACAAGTGAAGACTTGGATCGGGTGAAGATTAAAGATGGACAAGAGTGCTTGTTCGTGTGGTCACATGGGCCTTTGGAATAGATTGGTTCTAGCTATGATTAGAACTCGACATTATGCTTAGTGTCGTTAAGCCTTGTGTAAGCATGTGTATGGATTGCTCCGCCTGAAGGAGTGTGTTGATATAGTGATTGATAAATCTCGAGTGTGGTACTCGATGAGTGGAGTAGGACGGAGAGTGAGCTTCGTGCCGAACCACTATAAATCGCCGTGTCTCTTTGGTTGTGTTCTTTCCTTACTCTTTACTTTACTTGTTTGTTTACATTCCTTGTTGCTAATTAGATATCACATAACAAGTAGAATTCAATAAGTTTGCAAAAGAAAAATAACCGGACCTAAGAACGGCGAAACGTTTTGTAAAGCATAAAATGAGCGGTGAAACTATTCAACCCCCTTCTAGTTTCTACACTTTGGTCATTACTTTCGTTAACAATCAGAAAATACAGAAATGTGCTCGAGTCATTTAAATGAAGAATACTTATCTAATGTATTTGAATATAGTCAGTGGCGGAGCCAGAAATACAATCACAGGGGGCGAAAAAAAATGTATTGCACAGCATGTTGAGATATGTTGTTTTTAGGGCGTGTCTCTTTACAAATCGGGTCGGGTCAACTTAAATGCTTAAAGCTCTAATTACATCAACACTTATTAGATGTATTGGTGTGTATTGTTCAACTTAACTAGTAGTAATGATTTCAAAATTTTTATCTTAAAATGAATCGTAGGTTGTATTTTGTATTCACATGTAAAATTTATGAGAGCTAAGAATGAAAATAATACAAGTTATATATATTAAGGCATGCTTTGAAATCTGTTTCCATCACCAATGCTTTAATGTTTAGTGGGATTTTTTTAATGAGTGCCTTCAAAACAAAATAATATGAACCATCTTTAAATGATAGTACATTAGTACGTATATGTATTTGTAGGTACTAAAACTATTACGGCGTATTTGTAAATTACTAAAGTAGTATATATTGCATAACCCAAGGGATGGCACTTCTCCATAAAAATCGTGTGGCTGTAAAGCTATTCTTATTTATTACTTTCTATCTCATCACTGCCAAAACCATTTTTTACCATTATCATCTCACTGCCAAAACTATTTTACCTGTATCATATCACTACCAAAACCGAGAAGCGGAAGCAAAGAAACCAAATATACATCCGCTCAAGCAGCAAAATTGTTTCCATTGAGAAGCCAGTGATTCAGTGAAGAAGTGAGGGCACTCCGTTTTTTGGGTTGGGGGGCAATGGAGATATTTTCGTCATTCGTTACTGTTTTTTCTACTAATATAGTGTGTCTGCGACAACTTTTTTGGGGGCATGTCCCCTCACAAGTTTGTGCATGGCTCCGCCCCTGAATATAGTTAACGATCGGTCATCCCATCATATTTAAATATGATTTATTTCAAATATATAAAGCCTTACATGCATGAGAATTTCATTCTTTTTTAGCACATGTACTTATGACATAATATGATTCTCGCATTTTAAGCAACAAACAAAAACAATAGCGTTAGGATGTTATACAAAGTCAAAAAAGTCTAATACTCTATCAAGGCATTTAATTTGAAAATATTAATGAGAAAAAAAAAATCAAGCTACATGTTATCAATCAACTTTTTACATCAATTTATAGATTAACAGTATGTAGAGTTGTTTGATCAATAGATTTTACCAAGAGGTAGCAGAAAATTTTGGTTTCTGATTGGTCCCAAACGGTCAACCTAAATTTACCAGGTAAATGGTCAACAAGGTCAAACAGCCTAGAATCAATCTCCGCGGAAGTATAGGGTTTCCCCGGGTCGTTATGTCCCGACGAGGTGTGGATTGTATTCAAAAACGGGTTTGTGATCGGGTGAATATGGACAGGGATAGGGTTTGAGTGATTAGAATGATTACACTAAGGAAATAATCGTGAGAACGATTTTAACACACTATATTAACAATAACGTGAAACCTAGTTAACCTAAAACGTAATCTAAAAATTTAAAATTAGAATTTGCTTATAGATAAGCAGAAAAATAAGCCAAACGGCTTAAATAGAAGCTATCACTTTATTTATGTTTTTTGTTTTTCTTTATTTTAAAAACTACTTTTTACTAACGTAACCTAAATTTAAAAAACGTAAAAGTCTATTAAAGAAAACACGAGTGCGCGAAATAAAAAGTGAAATTTGAGCTACGCTAATCCTACGAACATGAAAATTATATTTTTACGGACCTAAAGATAAAAGAAAATTATTAGAAATAGAAAATAATTTTTATAACTATTTAATTAATTATTATTAATTAAAAACTATTTTTAACTATTTAATAATACACTAAAAATTAAGAAAATATAAAATAAACCTAGAAAAAATGAAATTATAACTTTGAAAAATCTAAAATATTATAAAATTAATTTTAAAACAAAAAATATATTTATTACACTATTTATCTATTTATTATTAATTATTTACTATTTATTAATTACTAAAACTGCTTTTGATTTATTAAAAATACTAAAAAGGCAAAGAAAAATCTGAAACTTTTAGGAATATTCTAAAATACAATTAAGAACTTATGAAAAATAAAATAGACTGAAAAAGAACCCTGAATAAGTAAAATGGGCAATAAGCACTTGCCAAAAAGCACTTATAAATAAGCACTTGTCAAGAAAAATGGCCAAAAGCTCAGAAACAGTTCTAATAACTTCAATGAACTTTAAACAACTTAAATCACCCAAAGAGATACATAAAATAAGCACAAACAAGCAAATAAGCCCAATTCAAAATCTGAAAATCAAACAGGCAAGGGACAGATTTGAAGGCCAAAAATAAGCTAGGGCAAAAGCCCTTGAACAAGAAATGGGACTGGAATCCACAAGCCAGCTATGTGGGCTTCTCAAAGAACCCACAAGATCACAATGGGACCCACAAATGAGCTCTGGGTGAGCTCATGAACTAGGCTGTTTGGGACAGATCATTATGGAGCAGGGCAGAGATAAGCTCAAGTGATTTGGGACCAAAAAAAACTCAAGCAAGCAAGCTCAGGCCACATAAACAAGACAGCAACAACAATCACTAGCTTAAGCAAAGATCAAACAACATTAATGAACACTGAGATACAAGAACAGAAGCTAATACTAGGGGTATTAAGTGAGAGGTTTCAATAAGCTATAGCTAATAAGCAACTAAAGTCAAATTAAGCTCATACTAACTCAAACACAATCTCAGGTACTTACTACAAGCTTATAACTACAACTAATAAACTAAAATCAAGCAGCCACAAAGGTCCAACAAGCTCAGTTGGTGTTCACTGATGCACCAGCAGAGACAGTTGCCAAGAGGCAAGTTCAGGGGTAAAAATAAGCCAACAAATAAGCAAACCAGGGTAAAAAAAAAGCACTACTCTATAAACAACCTAGGGGGGATCCTAAAACAATAAGAATCACAACCAAAGACCAAGAATTGACCAACTTATGCTCAATTGAAAACTGATCCAGACCAAGCTTTTTCTGGGTCAGGGGAGGTATTGAGCAAACAGCCCTCTTCAAGGCCTCGAAAAGCACTCCTTAGAAATTCTAAAAATTATAATAAAATTACTCTGATGATCACAACCTAGGGGACTACTAAACCTAAAAATTTTAGATCCTAACTCTTAACCATGAAGCAGTGAAAATTCCACCAACTTTTGCCAATTTTTAGAGTTTTGGACTTTTTCAGTTTCTTACAACTTTGACTTATGTGGATTTCAATTGATCCTAGGTGATTAGAAATGATGTATCAGGTTGCAATAAGCCCAAATATAGCAATCTAAACACTTTCTTTATCCAAAATTGAGACTTGGCAATTCCAAGTCCCAACAGTTAACATGATGTGGTGTTTTGGAGATGATTTTGACTTTTCATTAAACAACACTGAGAAATTATGCATAGACTAACCTACTGGGACCTAATGTAACTTATATACACTATGAATACTAACTCAACCATATTACAACATTTGAGCAACAGCAGTACCAAACACCCCTTTACTGATATGAGGTTGAGATTTTGAAAGCATTTCAATGATCAAAACTATACTACTGATGGAAATGGATCAGTCATGCTATAATGAAGTTGTAAAAGCTAAAATGATTGAAAAATAAGCAGTTAACTAGCTACAAATAGGAATGCTAAAAAAACAGTTTAATGCAAATTTTAAACTTATAACTAGAACTAATGAATAACCTGAAGCAAACAAGCATTAATTGATTTCAATAAAAAAAAATCAGCAGGGCAGTAAAAAGCTCAACAAGCTCCAACAAGCTTGTGATGAGTTGATTTCTATCCCTACTAAGCCACTACAACAGATAACTACTCTACCCCTAAATTAAGCACTAGGTACAGGATTAAGCAGGAAATAAGCCAGGAATCTTAAAAAACTAAAAGTATCTAAAACCTATTGATGCACTAGCAGCCTAGGAGGGTGATTTAGGAAGCTGATAAGCAGTAAAGAAAAAAAATCTAAACATTAAGTCAAAAATATAAACACAATGACAAGCTATCAAACTTACTCAGTTCCAATTTTCAGGGCTGATTAACAATATTTGAGCAAACAAAAATTGCCAATCAAGTTGTTGTTCAGCAGGCCTGCAGTTCCAAAGGAAATACTTGTGCCAAACACCCCTTTACAGGGGTGTTGTTTGATTTTGTGAAAAGAAAAACAGATTTTAGAACTTTCTTTATTCTAAAAACATCTTGGAAAAAGTATCCTCACCAACATAAGCATTTATGAATCAGGAAATAAGCAATTGAGATTAGTAAATAGGCTAAGCAAAGAACTTTTTAGAAACTAAAATTTGCATTCATTTGAAAGAGTTTAGTACAAAAACTGTAAATAAGCTACATAAAACTGAAACTAATCGAACACTTGAACTAGAAACTAAAATCCTACTAATACTACTACCTACTTAACTACTAGCCAACAATGGCTCACAAGATGATATTATTTATACTAGAAAAAATACTAGGGTTTCCTTTTGCCTTCTTGTCCTCTTCTGGACCTCTTTTCTTCAAATCCCCACCATTGGTGATGTCAAATTAGATCTCAGCCCTCAATTTTGTTTTGGCGGGAAGTTAAAAGTTTTGCAATTTGGCTTCTATCTCTTGGCAGGGGGCAAGGTTTGGAGTTTTGTGGTGGAAAGGCAAGTGTGGCAGGGGTGGAGTGTTGGAGAGGAGTAGGATAGGTGTGATGATTGTGTTTGGAGTAGTAGCAGGTTTTGGAGCAGGGGGAGGGTTCACGGGTGTGTTTTTGGGGGTGAGGTGGATTTGACTAGGGTTGACCCTGGTTATTATACGGGGTGTTATATTTGGGCTTGAGGGTGGATTGGGCCAAAGGGAGGTATAAGTTTGGGTTTGTTGTTTGGATTGGGGTGTTGGGTTAGTTTATTTATTAAAGGGTTTGTGTGGTTTGTAGTTATAAAAGCCCAAGGATAAAAATGGCATAAAGCTGAAAATTAAAGGACCCATATTGCCAACCTTCCAAACTTATTTCAAGGGTTTTTTTCTGCCAAGTGTGAATAGTACAAGGGTTATGAAGGTTATTTTTCCAATTTTAAAACCAAGGGACTTCTTTTACCATTTTTGAAAGTTCGGGGACTAAAATTGTACTTTTCTCAAACTTTTCACCCAAGGATCAATTTTTATAACTTTTGATTTCCCAAGGTCCAAAAATGACTTTTTATCCAAAAAAGTCCCACCAGGGACCAATTCTGTCAATTTCTGAAACTCCAGAGACTAAACTGTAATTTTCCAAAACTTTTGAGATTTTTCACCAAATGACTAAATATGACAACTTATGATTTCAAAAGGACCTTTGGTGACTTTTCTTTCCAAATAAGTGCTCAGGGACTATTTTTGCCAATTTTTGAAAGTTGGGGGACTGAAACTGCCAATTTTGCAAACTTTGTACGTTTTTCATTTGTTTTTACTCATTTTGCATCTAAAACATGTAAAACACAATTTTGAAATATTTTCAGTATTTTGATACATTTCTGAGTGTTTTTGTATGTTTTGCAGTTCAGATTTGACCAAAAATGATGAGTGTTTGAGCACTCATCAGTTTCTAACTATTATAATAGACCTTGAATTCTACAATGTGGCAGTGCTCGCACTTGGAAAGTAACCCGATTTCCGTAACCTTAAAAGGTTCGTTGTCTGTTTAAAGCCAAACCGTGAATTCCTATAATCAAGAACAAAGAATACTTAGCTATATACATCTCTAAACAATAAGTTCACATGCTATGTCTTCATGATTATAAATAATTTGATCTTTCTTTTAATAAAAACTCGATAACATGGTTTCTTACGAAAAACTTGCTTCAAATTATCTCAAGAGTTCAAGGGGTCATAGCAAGAAATGTATCATCTTAATTAGTAACCAAAATTACTTATATTGAATTAATCTCAAAACTCAAAACAATATTAATCAAATACATGTGATGTTAAGAACTATAATCTCATCTTTTCTTTTCAAATCATCATCATATACACAAACCCAATTAAAAGACATTAAATTAATCTCCATATCAAAATTGATGGGTTCCAAAGGTAATGGACTAACGGGTCCAACCGGTCATGCCACTCAATAAAATAATCTTGGCTCATAAACCATGGTTATGACCACATATGCTTCAAGCGCACTCGAGTAATATCTAAAAGTCGAATAATATGGAGAAACTAATACATCGTCGCATTTATACTTTTTTTTTCAAACTAAATAGCATGATAGATAAGTCACATATATAAATATATAAGTCAAACTCAATGTCATAACGTGAGTCAATTAAAACTCCTTATTCACTTATAACCTTAACAACAATATTGCAAAATTCACCACAATTATGGTCATTACATCTTTACCCTACTCTACGAGGGATAATGAATAAACTACATTTAGAGAAAAATGGTTCTCATATTTACAATGAAGATGCATATTTTCAGTACCAACTTTATCTCTTGCGTGCTATGATATTTATCTTTTGCCTTATCATGACACTTACATTGATCATCATATTATCGTGTACATTTTGAAGAGTTGAGCATATTCAAAAAATACAGTTTAATAGTAATTTAATAGAGCTCGTTGTTTTACATAATTTGAAGCATTTAAGCATCACTTGTTTACAACATTACTCATACATGACTTCATCTTCGTATAATATAAACACTTATTAAAAATGATAGACAATTAGTGCATATATTCATGATGATATATCTAGGGAGTATCCTAACATATATTTCATATGGTGCCATGTATTAATCTGCCTTAACTTATCCATAGTAGACAACTTTCTTTCTATTATGGAAGCTTGATATTGTTCGATCAATTAACTTGCAAAAATCGTAGCTCAAAAGAATACTTCATGTCTAGCCTTTTTACCAAGCACATATCACATTCGTCGGCATCAATCACATATTTGGGTAAAGGGGAGTAATCCTGCACCCGGTAAAATACATTAATCAAGAAAATGTTTCAGTACAATGGATGAGAGTGAGTCTCTCATCGAAGTCCCTAAGGACACTGCCACTACCACTATATAAGAATGACAGGCCATTCTTATAACTAACAGATCTAAATACTACTAACCATGACTAGCAGTAAAAATACAATACATCACAACTCAAATAAACATTTTAGTCTTCTTAGTCATCCAAGCGATCCAGATCATAAACATGCGAACATCCAGCTTCAACCAATTGCGTCTTCTATTAGTATTATGCACGCATAATCTAATAACCTAATAAGAGTGACTTCCGTAGCAAATTGAACTTGAAGCATAAACAATGGTCTAAGCGACCCAACCTTCCAGCATATCCGAACTTGAACCAATCTTCTAACAAATACGAGCGACCCAACCTTCCAGCATCAATCACATATTTACATACACATAGATGACATAGACATTTTAACTTCCGTGAATTTCATAATACATTATGCAAAGCGATAAACACATGAAATTATCACATTAGAAAATATATGGTGTTGTTAAATTCTATAACATAAATCAGTTGTCTAATGTTTAACATTGCATCATAAGCAAATATTTTTAATATAACAACTTGCATTAAAATAAACATAAAACTAATCATATAATGATCATATTATAGACTAGACGTCCAACATCAATAAAACTCATAGTCTCAGAAATTTATTTATTTTTATTTTTATTTTTATTTTATTTATTATTATTTTTTTCAAGTGCAAACGTAGCATTAATTTATTATAGTGCTTGCGATACCAAATCATTTGGCAAAAAAAAATGTTTAATAAAGAAATTCATATTGACAAACAGGAGCTATGTAACAGTAGACACATCATGTTATAATTATAAGAGATCACACTTCCTTTTATATATCGTACAAATTGTAAATGATTATAAAATAGCTCACCATTCTGCTCCACTTTAATACTCAGGCAATTGATTTAATGCCAAAAGATCCGTGTAGAACCAAGTTTTACCATAGAACCAATCAAGCAATCTCAGCCACTAATTTTTTTTATCAAAATAAAAAAAAATAAACTTTCACCCTTTATTTAAAAATTAAATATCTCGCAAACCGTAAATCGTTACGCGAAAAAAAAATACCGTCTCGACAAGAATTAAATTATCTTTCTATAGATATGCATTGTTATATACTTTTGATGAACTTTTTTTTTTAAATTTTCGCCCAGAAAAATCATATATGATTTGTAAAAATCATACGTGATTCGTTAAAATCAAATCATATATGATTTTTACGAATCATATATGATTTTTACGAATCATATATGATTTTACAAATCATATATGATTCGTAAGAATCATATGTGATTTGTAAAAATCAAAACATATGTGATTTTTACGAATCATATATGATTTTTCTGGACAAAAATTTAAAAAAAAAAAAGGTTTGTCGAAAGTATATAACAATGCATATCTATAGAAAGATTATTTAATTCTCGTCGCGATGGTATTTTTTTGTAACTTGAAGATTTACCGTTTGCAAGATATGTTGTTTTGAAAAAAAATGTGAAAAATATAAATGGGTGGCTATGATTGGTTGATAGTTCTATGGCATGTATGGGTTCTTCATGGATCTCAACTCTTGATTTAATATTAATTTATGGGATAATTCCATATATACCCAAAAGAAACTTCATAATTTTCGTATTTACTCAAATGACAAGTTTTCAATGCATGAATACAATGCTTTTAAAGCATCTATTGAGGAAATATGGAATTATGGTGTTTGTTTTCGTAAAGAAATCACAGTAAATTGTATTAAAAGCAAATTAAGATTAGCACAAAACAAAACAAAAGTTCTTAAAAGTTTAATCATCACAAGGCATGAGAACATTGAGGTCTAAACTTTAAGTTACCGATTAAGATCATATAACAAATTTTCGAAAACAATTATTTACAAGTTTTATAGATATCAAAAAACCAGTTATAATTATAGATTGTCAAACAAAACCTAGATAGGGTGTTATCGAATTCTCAACAAATTCTTCAAGTATGCAATATTAAATAAGTCATCTTTAATTATTTGATTCAAGAATCCAATTATTTAATATGAATGGTGGTTAAATATCAAACGTGATTAACATATATGACTACACGATAGTAAAATTAACGTAACTTACGGCATCAAGAAGATAAATCATGATCTATTGTTATAATTATAAAGCAAGATAAAAGAGAAATGCCGATCTATGTGAAACAAATTAAGCAATAAACAAATCAAAACATATGATATATACTAGACGAGTACTCGTTCATAGCAACGGGATTTATAGCGGAAGATAGTTATAGTGATGTTTTGGTTAAAGTGTTTTGTGTAACGTTTTGTGTAACTATAACTGTTTGCCGTTAGAAAATCCCGTTGTTATGCATGGATACTCGTCTAGTTATTTTCGAAACCTCCAATATGCATATGACTCTTTTTATATAACATGTGCATAACCGATTGATATGTCTGTAAATCAAAAGTAAAGTGATCAACTATCAGGAAAATAGTAATTAAACAGTTGAAGGTAAAGTGTACAAAAAAAATGCAACAATTATAAAATATCGTTGCTATGCATGGGTACTCGTCTATTATTTATTAAACCTTGATCCTATCACAAATAACACTACAAAATTTCCCATAAAAAAATAATAAAATTGATTTGCACACGTTTTAATTTGATACTCTATTTTGTGGATAACATAGTTGTATTGTATTTATAGTGTGCTCTGTAAACTTATTGATGACGTATAGTCCATATATGGGCCACAAGCCCAAATATTAAACATTACTAAGGCATAAAGTCACCATGCGTGGGCTATTATAACTTGGGCCGCATCAATAATAGGAATGGGCTAACACAAGCCCAACCAAACTATATACGGAATAAATAGATATCTTCTATCTATGGAATGGATATCATTAACCCGGATAAGCACCATGTGTGCGAAACGTAAGGAGCACGAACCCTACAAGGATTCTGCGCCTATATAAGGAATGACATAATTCTCATTCAAGGTACGATTCACAAACCCTAAAACTCTTTACGAGAACCCTAAATCGATTACTTACTCTCAAGCCGGAGTTTAATCGTGGGAGACAATCCCACGATAAGCCTAATGGTGTTGTTTATTTTCTTACTGCACAGGTTTCAAGCATTAAGAAGCGAATTGGTACAAGAGCAAGAGCCCATAATCAGGAACGCCCAACTTTTGTATCAACAAGTGGCACCATCCGTGGGACCCCTACTGAGAACTAAAGAACTAGAATGACGAAAAATAAGAACTCAAGCCAGCGGACTCCGCAGTTGGAAAAAACACATGACCCTCAGAGGAAGAATCAACAAGATTCGACCCCTAGGCAGACTGCCGGGACAACCAGCGCACCTGGTCACCAAGAGGCGGGAACCACCCAACCTCTTCCAGTGGTAGAACTGCCTGTAAGGACTACCCAAACCACTACAGTGGTCCCAAGCGCTGAGGAACTCCAGCGCACCCTCTTCACTACTCCTCACCAAACTGTACCTACAGTGGACAACACTATACCACCGGGCGCGCCTAACCGAGATAGGGTGCCCAATACTGAGGCAGACATTCTTGCAGCAACTAAGGACACACCCAACCTAACGTTGGGAAATTTTGTATCTCAAAATTATGAAACTCTAACTGCCCACATGCAAGAAGAAGTAAGGAGAAGGTCAAGTACGAGCCTACAAGCTCGGCTTAATTTTGGTCCTGAACGCGAACCATCACCACCGCGCCACCCACGAGGAAGACGCTCAGACAACGAAAAATGCACTACTACCCATGATAGGCTGGGTACGACATCTGATTCACAATACTCAGAGAAATACGAAGGCAGTGAGAGGCGCACTAATGTTCACTCCAGACTTGGCGGTCGAGGGATACAAGACCGATTAGGACCTCAGCATTCACCAAGCCAAGGGTCCTCCAAATCTGGGAGCAAGAGAATTCACGACAGATTGGGTAAAAGAATGTCCCCAAGTGCCCTCAAGCTCTTCTTCTGAAGGAAGCCGGCGCAAGCGCCGAAAAAGAAACTACTCTTCCTCCAGTGACTCCTCGGACAACGAGGATAGGGAAACAGGACACTGGAAATCAAGAGGAAGACGCCGCGAAGAAGAGAATGAAGACATATCTCTTCCATGGCGACGTCAGAAAATTGATGCGTTTACACGACGCATCAGCGACTACTCCAACCACAAAAGGAGGCGCATGCCCACTAACGTAAAAACATATGATGGAACAGGTGATCCGGATGATCATCTAAAAGTTTTCGAATCAGCTGCCACTATCGAAAACTGGCCGCAGCCTGTGTGGTGCCATATGTTTAATTCTACATTGGTGGGGAATGCGCGCACATGGTTTAGCAAACTCCCACGATGAAGCATCGATGGGTTTGAAGAATTACGGAAAGCATTCCGTCTCAACTTTACCCAGAGAAAGAAGTGCGCTAAAAACCCTGTTGAACTAGCGAGAGTAAAACAGCGCCAAGGGGAATCAACCAGTGCTTTTATGTAACGCTTCAAGGATGAGTGCATACAGGTCAAAGCGTGTCCCGAAATTCTAAAAATTTCAGGGTTCATGAATGGGATTAACAACCTAGAACTTATCCGGAAGCTAAATGACAAAGTTCCCCAAACTTTCGATGAGCTAACAAAGCGCACAAGATCCTTCATAGAAGGAGAAGCAGCCGCTGCGGACAGCAAAAAGGGTTACTCGAATTATAGGCAACAAGAACAGCCTAGGAGACAATCCAATTATCAGAATAACAACCGCAGTAGGAATTACCGCAGTGGAAGAGACAATGACAAATATACCCCTCTCACAAAAACGCCGAGGGAAATATTTGTAACAGAAGGTGCAAATTTCCCAAAACCTCCACCAATGCGTACCGCAGAGGAAAAGCGTGTGGGGAATGGATAATGCGAATACCATGGTCAAAAAAGACATACAACTAACGAGTGCGTCCAGCTACGACAACTAATTGAAAAATTAGTAAGGGAAGGCAGAATGGACCACCTTGTAAAGAACATCAAAGAGGGAAAGGAAAAACAAAGGAACGGGGGTAAGAAAGAACCTCCCAAAGAAAAAGCTGACACCATATACATGATACAGTCATGGCAACGTAAGATAAAACAAAAAGTTAACCAAAAATTCTCTCCAGAAAAAGAGATATCCTTCCCTACTCTAGCTGCGGACAACGCAGTAGTAGAACCTCTAACTATTGAAATGCATACAGGGGGACATGATATCCACCGCATGTACATTGATGGAGGAGCATCCGCTGATATCCTATACGATCATTGTTTCAAAAGACTGCGACCTGAAATCCAAAGTCAATTGATACCAGCAACAACGTCACTGACTGGATTCACAGGAGAAAAGATTTGGCCTATGGGGCAATTACGCTTGCTGGTGGTCGTAGGAGATGAACAACACTCAACAGCGACATGGATAAATTTCATGGTAATAAAGTCTCCCTCACCATACAACGGCATCATTAGGAGACCTGGAATATCATCCATGCGCGCTGTGTCATTCACAGCGCATGGGATGCTCAAATTCCCAGTAGAAGGAGGAGTTGTCACCCTCTATAGCACAACAGTACCACCAAAGGAATGCAACGCAGTAACCACTGAGGTAGAGAATATTCCAGAACAGCGCACAGAAAAAACACCAAACCTAAAGGTCGCTATTCACCCCGATTACCCGGACCAACAAGTTTCGATTGGTGGATCTTTATCTGACAAAGGTAAAGCAGCCATGTGCGCACTCCTGCAAAAGAATCTAGATATCTTTGCATGGGAACCAAAACACATGACAGGAGTGCCATGATGAGGCAAAAAATGAACCACTTTTAGGGGGTCATTTAAGCCCGGAATTGAATTTATTTGATCAAATATTGCCCTAAATCGTTCCTTTTGTGATTTTAGGTACTTTAGGAGAGAAATCTGGAAAAGGAAGCAATTTGGACTTTTTTGGAGCATAAAAGTGAAGAAAACGCCAAAGTCTTAATTTTCCTTGCTGAGAACAGTAGGTGACGGCGTCAAGAAGGAAATTCTGACGGCGTCAAGAGTAATTTCCATGACGACCCAGTACAGAATTGAAGGCGTGACAAGGTAGAGCGTCAAGAGTAGAATACGTGACGGCCTGGAAAATGTTATAACGTGACGGCATCAAAAGTAGATCAAGGCAGTCCGAGAAGTATTTTGGCGGCGAGATGATGGCGTCACCAATTTGGTCTTGACGCCGTCAGCCTCAATTTCCTATATATAGTTTTCTAATTTTCATTCAAAAAGAGAGAAGTTTTGGAGAAACCCTAAGGCCGAACTTAGTACGAATTTTACAGGTTTTTCAAGGGTTCTCAGCCCTTGAACCCTTTCATGTGTAATTGAGATAAGTATTCTTTTAATTCAATCAATATGTCTATGTGTTGGTTGTCTATATCTTGTTCTTGTCTTAATTCCATCATGCTAGGCTAGATCTATCTTGTGTTTGCTTGGATCTAATGAAACCTAGATGTTAATTATGTGTTGATTACTTGTTTATGGTTGTATTGGATGAATGATTTCGATGTTAGGCTTAAGAAAACTGGCAGATCTCCAATTGGTAACATGCTTGAACGTCTTAGGAAACATGAACTGACGTGCACTAGGTTTTATTGGTTGTATTTAATGCATGAGTAAATTCTAATGATCCCATGTTAGGAGCTTCTTAGCCGGCTCGACATAGGAGTGAAGTAGGCACTCATAGGATTGGGGAATTAAGTGCGCCACCCCATGAATGGTATTAAGGAATACAATCTGTTGGGAATTATACTAACAGTTACCACGGCTAAAGAAGAAGTTACAACTGCAGAAGATTGTACTTGCAGTGGAAACTCATTACCACTGCAAGAACAATATATTACCACTGCTTATTAGATAACTGTTAGGAAACGCGTCTAGATAAATATAGAATAGATTTTGTGTATATCTTATTCTATTAGCTTTATACTTATCTTGTAGAAGAGGACTCCTTGTGCTATAAAAGGAGATCCTAGGTTATAAGTTTACATACGTTTTTCTAGAGCTTCAAGGTGTAACCCTAGTGATATCAAGATCACTCGTATTATTATCATTAATAATATTGGAGCTAATAGTTTGTTTACATACATTGTTTATTTACAACTGTCTTATTTACAATCAAACTTCTAAGTGTTACTAAGTAGATTCCGCATACTTAGTGATATAATTCAAAGTATCAATCTAACACAAGTTCAAGGTGTTTAGATCCATCAAGTGGTATCAGAGACAGGCTTTGATACTTTGATTTAGAAGACTCAAGTTCACTCAGAAGATTCAATGGAGACAGAAACCAGTAACTCAAACATTGCTGCTAAGCTTCCAAAGCTTAAGTTGAATGACTTTGAGATGTAGAGGCTAATGATAGAACAATTCTTTATGGTCCAAGATTACACACTTTGGGAGATCATCATGGTTGGAAATTCTTTCAAACCAGGCTCTACTTCAGAGATGGTTGGTGGCAAGGAAGTAATTAAGCTCAACACTGGCCCTGTTACTAATGATGAAAGACTTCAACTAAAGAATGATTTGAAGGCCAGAGGTCTGTTGCTGATGACACTTCCAAGAGATCAAGTTGTAGCATTCAGCAAGTTCAAGACTGCAAAGACTCTCTTTGATGAGATCTGTGAAGTTTTTGGTGGTAATGATTCTACCAAGAAGACTCAAAAGACTCTGCTGAAGCAAACTTATGAAAACTTTGGTTCAACAAGTAATGAATCTCTTGATAGCATCTTCACAAGGCTACAAAAGATTGTTTCTCAACTCACTGTTTTTGGAATTAAGGTGGAAAAGGAAGACCTCAATCTAAAATTCTTAAGAAGCTTACCATCTGAGTTTGGAACCAATGTTGCTGTGTGGGAAGATAAGCCAGAGTTGGAGACCATGAAACTTAATGACTTGTACAATAACTTCAAGGTTATTGAACAAAGGTTGAAGAAAGCTGGCAAAATAAGCTCAAGTTCTGGAAGTGTAGCACTTATATCATCATCTCTTGATGATAGTTCAGATGAAGAAAGTGATAGTGATGATGACAGTGCTAACATTGTTGTTTCCACTGCTAGTGGAAGTGTTTCCACTGGTAGCTCAAAGAGACAGATTGTAGGGCTTAGTGATACTACCTTTTATGCCTTTATATCAAGTCAAGTGGGTGGTTCAATCCTTAATCATGAGGATCTGGATCAAATTGATGAAGATGATATGGAGGAGATGGACATTAAATGGCAAGTGGCATTACTAAGCTTGAGGACAAAGAAGTTTTGGAAGAAGACTGGAAGAAAAATCAACATCAGTGCTAATGAAACAGTAGGTTTTGACAAAAAGAAAGTGGAGTGCTACAATTGTCATAAAAAGGGGCACTTTGCCAGAGAGTGTAGGAAGCCAAGGAAGTCTGATAACAGGTCAACTTGGTACAAGAAGGACAAGAAGAAGGAACCTACTACTGATGAACCAAAGGGGCTATTGGCCATTGATGGAGTGAGCTTTGATAGGAGCTTTATGACTAAGGAAGAGGAAGATGATTCAGAGTCTGCAATGGTGGCACTAATGGCTTTTTCTGACTCTGAGGTACAAATTGATAATGCTTGTTCTAAATCTTGTAAGGCCTTAAAAGAGTATGAGAAACTTAAAGCACAATTTAATGAGCAACACATAGAGTTAACTCATACTAATTATAACTTATCAAATCATAAAAGAGGCCTAAGTGTTTTAGAAACTCAATTAGAGCATTATAGGGCAAATGAATCTAAGTTCAATGATGATATTGCAGTATTAAGAAGAGACTTAGATTATCAGGTTGCTGTTAATAAAGTTCTTAGAGAAGAACTAGAAAAGGTTAAAGTGGCTAGTGAAAATATAATGATAACTAAGCAAACACTGGATCATCAATCAAAGAGTATTGATAAAATTTGGGAAGCCCAAATTGTGAGCAAAGCTAAATCAGGTCTTGGATACAAAACTGTTCCACCACCTCTAAGAGGTGTTCCAGCACCTCCTGGCATTGACTTAGCTCACACAGGCTTAGAAGAATTCCAGGAACCAGTCATGACCTATGGACCAAAATTTGTTAAACCAGTTGAAATTGAAAAGGTTCATGTTGAGGCAGATGTTTTTGATAGTGCTAGTGACTCATCTCTTAAAGATGATAATTTGAATGTTGAGTCTAAACCTAGTACTCCTGAAAATGTTAATGTGGAGGTTAAGAGAAGTATTCCTGAGGTAGTCAAAGAGAAGCCTAGACCACAACCTAATTTTACTAGGCCCACTACTAGATATGCAGAGATGTACAGAAGTAGATCACCAACTCCTAGAGGCAATATGAGGAGTTGGAATCATGTCAAATCTAGGCAATTTGGTAGTGACTTTGTGTTCAATAACAAACCCTGTCATATATGTGGTAGCTTTGACCATTTAGCTAAAGGTTGTACTTACCACTTGGGAAGAAGGGAAGTGTTTGGGAATACTTGGGTGAATAGAAACAATGCTAATAACTTGACTCACCCAAATACTCTTAGCAAGATGATTCCCAGATCTGTTTTGCTTCATTCTGGCATCAAACCTATTTCCACTGCTAGACCAGCAGTTTCCACTGCTAGACCAACAGTTGCCACTGCCAGAAATAATAATAGAGTTTACCCTAAGCCCCCTGTTACTACTTTTGTTAAATCTACTCAAACAGGGAAAAAGACCTATTTTGAAAAGAATGTTAACCATAATCAGAAGTGGGTACCTAAAATTTCTAAATCAGCAGTTTCCACTGCTAAGGCAGCAGTTACCACTGCAAGGCCAAAGGTTACCACTAGTAGATCTGTTAACAAGAAAAGGGTAAATGTGGGAAATGCTGTTAAGGCCTCAGCTCGTTGGGAATGGAAACCAAAAGGAACCATCACCTCAAACAATCCCAATGGTGTATCAATGACCTTTGATAGATATAATTATATTGATACACGAGGCAGATCCAAGTCATTTGTGGCTTGGGTCCCCAAAAGGAACTAATTCCTTTATTTTGTGTGCAGGGACATTCAAAGACTTCTAATGATCAAGGATACTCAGACAGTGGATGTTCCAGGCACATGACTGGCAATAAGTCTTATCTTTCAGACTTTCAACCTTATGATGGACAATTTGTCAGTTTTGGAGGAGGAATTGGTGGCAAAGTTTCTGGCAAAGGAACAATCAAGGCTGGAAACATTGACTTTGAAGATGTGCAGTATGTGAAAGAACTCAAGTACAACCTCTTTAGTGTGTCACAGATGTGTGATAAAAAGCATAGAGTTATATTCACAGAAGATGAATGCTATATCTTATCTAAGGATTATAAGCTTCCAGAAGAATGTGACATTTTGCTTAAAATCCCTAGAAAAGGAAATTTGTATAGCATTGATATGCAGAACATTGTGGCTAATAATGATGTTACTTGCTTGCTTGCTAAAGCCACTTTGGATGAATCAATGCTTTGGCATAGAAGACTTGGTCATGTTAACTTTAAGACCATCAACAAGATTGTGAAAGATGGCCTTGTCAGAGGACTACCAGAGAAAAGATTTGAAAATGACCAAACTTGTGTTGCCTGTCTCAAAGGAAAGCAACACAGAGCTTCATGCAAAACCAAGGCATTCAATTCAATCAATCATCTACTCTTTATGCTGCACATGGACTTGTTTGGTCCTACCTCTGTGAGCAGCATCAATTTAAAGAAATATTGTCTTGTTGTAACTGATGACTTCAGTAGATTCACATGGGTTTTCTTTTTAAGTACCAAAGATGAAACCACAGGCATCCTTAATATTTTCATCACTCAAGTTGAAAATCAATTTGAAAAGAAAATCAAGATCATCAGGTGTGACAATGGGACAGAGTTCAAGAATAAAGTTATGGATGATTTCTGCAGAGATAAAGGTATTAAAAGAGAATTTAGTGTTGCAAGAACTCCTCAACAAAATGGAGTTGCTGAAAGAAGAAATAGAACACTAATTGAGGCTGCTAGAACCATGTTAGCTGATTCCAAGCTTCCAGTGACTTTTTGGGCTGAAGCAGTTAACACTGCTTGTTACATTCAAAATAGAGTTTTAGTGGTCAAAATAAAGAACAAGACACCTTATGAGTTGTTCAGAGGAAGACCTCCTACTTTGGAGTTTATGAGGCCATTTGGGTGTCATGTTACTATTCTCAATACCATTGATCATCTAGGTAAATTTGAAGAAAAGTCAGATGAAGGTTTCTTTGTTGGATACTCTATGGTTAGCAAGGCTTTTAGAGTCTATAACTTAAGAACAAAGAAGATTGAAGAGAACTTGCATGTTCAGTTTCTTGAGAATAAAGCAAACATGGCAGGCTCAGGTCCAGATTGGCTATTTGATCTTGAAACATTATCAAATACAATGAATTATGTTCCTCTCACTTCAAGTACTGGTGACAAAGATCTTGAAGATTCAGAAGAATTCATTGATGAAGATGAAGCTTGCAAAGATGATGAAGATCAAATTGTTATGCCACTTTGGGACTTTGGTGATAACTCTGAAAAACCAAGTGATGCAGTTTCTGTGAATAAAGATATTCCTACTAGCAGTGGTAACTCAATTCCCACTGCTACACCAGAAGTTTCCGCTGTAAGTCCAAATGTGGATAATACTTCTCAGGAATCACCAAGTGATGATGTAGAGATCTCAAACATGCCTACAACATATGATATTACTAGCACATCACAGTCTACCATTCACAAAGTGCATCCACTTGATAATGTTATTGGTGAACTTCAATCAGGTGTGAAGACTAGAAGACAGACAAAGAAAGATGATATTCATGGGTTCATAAGTGAAGTGTATGAGTCCAAGAAACATAGCCAGAAGAATGAGTGTTTGTTTTTCTGTTTTCTCTCACAAATGGAGCCTAAGAATGTATATATGGCTCTAGGAGAATCTAGCTGGGTTGAAGCTATGCAAGAAGAGTTGTTGCAGTTCAAACTTCAAAAGGTTTGGGTTCTTTGTGACTTGCCTGATGGTATGAAGGTCATTGGTACTAAATGGGTTTTCAGAAATAAGAAAGATGAAAGAGGCATTGTAATCAGGAACAAAGCTAGATTGGTTGCTCAAGGATACATTCAAGAAGAGGGTATTGATTATGAAGAAGTGTTTGCTCTTGTTGCAAGAATTGAGGCTATTAGATTATTCTTAGCCTATGCATCATTTATGGGCTTTATAGTCTATCAAATGGATGTTAAGAGTGCCTTTCTGTATGGAACTATTGATGAGGAGGTATATGTCTCTCAACCTCCAGGCTTTGAAGATCCTCAACACCCAAATAAAGTTTACAAAGTGGTTAAGGCTCTTTATGGCTTACATCAGGCTCCAAGGAAGTGGTATGAAACCTTAGCTAATTATTTATTGAATAATGGGTTTCATAGAGGTAAAATTGATCAAACTTTGTTCATCAAGAAAGACAAAAGTGATATCCTACTTGTGCAAGTATATGTTGATGATATTATCTTTGGATCTACAAAACAAGAGATGTGTAGACAGTTTGAGAAGCTTATGAAAGATGAATTTCAAATGAGTTCTATGGGAGAACTTACATTCTTTTTGGGGCTACAAGTACAACAGAGTAAGGAAGGTATATTTATCAGCCAAGACAAGTATGTGGCTGAGATTATCAAGAAGTTCAAGTTCACTGATGCAAAATCTTCCAATACCCCTGCTGACAAGACCACTCACTTATTGTTGAAGAATGCAAGTGGTGCTAATGTTGATGTTCACACTTACAGATCTATGATTGGTTCCTTGATGTATCTTACTTCATCAAGGCCTGACATCATGTTTGCTGTTTGTGCTTGTGCAAGATTTCAAGTGACTCCAAAGACATCACATTTGACAGCAGTGGAAAAGATTTTTAGGTACTTGAAGACTTATCCTAATCTAGGATTATGGTATCCAAGAGACTCTCCAATGGAATTGATCACATACTCAGATAGTGACTATGCTGGTGCAAGTTTGGATAGAAGATCAACTACTGGAGGATGTCAATTTCTTGGATGTAGATTGGTGTCATGGTAGTGCAAGAAGCAAACTATGGTGGCTACTTCAACCACTGAAGCAGAATATGTCACAGCTGCTAGTTGTTGTGCTCAGATCCTTTGGCTTCAGAATCAATTATTGGACTATGGAGTTATCAAGTGCTCAGTGGTAATTAACATACAACAGTGGAAAGGATTGGTGATAATAGCAAGATCAGAAGAGTACTTTTATTGATTATTAAGGAAGAGTACATCACAACCATCATGAAAACATTATCACCTAGACAAGAAAACCATCACATCCGACATGAACCTACAACCTAACACCTATTCCATGGGTTTCTTTCCTTTTCCCTCATACTGCTGCTTGCCTTTGGAAACTTTCTTTCTCTTGTCATCAAAAGAGAGTTGTTTCCTTGGACAAGCAAGTCCCAGAACTTGCTTGGGAGGCCTTGGTGCTTGAGTAGGCTTGTCTACAGCTGGCCACTTCATGTTGTTTATTGCAGATGTCAATGTTGTGGTAAGAGCCTTTGGGAGTTCCTTGGAAAGATCAAAATTTGGGTCATTGTCATCATCTGATGAAGAGCTGGAATAAAATTCAAGAGATGGAGCAGGATCAGCTGATATCTTCTTATTTGGTTTCATGCTTGAAGATGTGGCAGTTGCAGACTTTGGTGGAAAATATCCACTCCATCCAGATGAAAGTTCTTCAGAATCTGAGTAATAGCTGATTTCCTCATCAGAAGAATCATCAGAGGAGATGTAGATAAGTGGAAACCAACTCATGATGCTGTATAGGGTTTGTGTTTATTAAAGAAGATTGTTGATGAAAGATAAAAGAGGTTGAGCCCCCTTTTATATGCAAAGTCAAGGCCGAATTCTAATTAATGAAGGATATTTACTCCTACTTGTTTTGGTAGGTTGGAGGAGTAAATTTGGTTATTATCGGGTTGACTTTTGGAAGATATTTTTGTGAATAGTAACTTGGTTAAAAAGTTACTTTGTGTTAAGTTTTATGGGTTAAGTTGAGTTGATGCAAACAACTCACATTATTGGAGTCATTGGAGTAATAAGGTGTGTATCATAGACACACAACAAATGGTTATTGATTCACCATGTCTAATCAACATAAGAATCAACTAGTCCAGAGCAAACGGCTACTGGTAAAGACTTATCAAATCCGTTTATGGTTGATAGTTTACCAAAAACTAGGTTATCAACTCACCATACATCCATGTGATCAAGAGTTGGCTAGTCCATAGCAAACGGCTAATGGTAAAGACATATCAAATCCATTGATAGCTGGTAGTTTGCTAAAAACTATGATAAGAGCAGCAAATGTTCATGTTTTATTAACCACTGCTCTTTGATATTTTTGTGAAAATTTTACCACTGCTAGTTCATCAGTTACCACTGCAAGAGTAATTTTTCCACTGATGACTAGCCGTTACAACTGTTGTGTCAGTAATCCATTTTTTACTAGCCGTTGTAAAAATAACCGTCTTTCCTTATTGATAGGGTAAAATTTTTGTAAATTATCTTCTTACTTATTATAAATTATTCTTTTTCCAAAGATAATTCACATTGCGCAACCTCCTCAAACCCTATTAGTATAAATTCATTGTCATACGGCTTGATTTTTATCTTGATTACTAACACTTTCATTCTCTTTTTCACAAATATCATGGCGATTCTAAAATTTGTCGAGGAGCACAACCAAGTGGCCTACTTACAAAAGTTGAATGAGAAGAGTGGCCCAGTTTTTCATCAGATTGTGGATTTTCTAAACACAACTCACATAAGGTATGCCTTAACTATTAATCCCACAATCTATGTCTCTCATATCAAACAGTTCTGGAACACTGTGGAGTCCATAACTCTTGAACAGGGAGACACACAAGAATCTGTGGATGCTCTAAGAGCCACAGTTGATGGGGTAACTATTGATGTTACTGAGTCATCCTTGAGGAGAATTCTCCAATTGGATGATCTCAATGGTATCATCACATTACCTAATTCAGAAATTTTTACAAATATTGCTTTAATGGGGTATGATACATCAGATCAAAAAGTCACTTTTAGAAAAGGATGTTTTTGTCCCCATTGGAGATTTTTGATACATACTCTTCTACATTACCTAAGTCCTAAGAAAACATCTTATGAACAATTTGCATCAACCATGGCTTATCCTTTGGTTTGTTTGGCAACAGATAGGACTTTCAATTGGTCAAAGTTTATTTTTAATAATATGAAAGGCAATGTAAAGAGTACATATAAATTTTTGATGTATCCAAGGTTTGTGCAAGCAGTGTTAAATGAGTTTCAACTGCGACCTCACAACAGAATTTATGAACCTTCCATTCTTAAGCCAAAAGTTTTTCAAAATATGTCTAAGGCTTCAGAACTTTGGAATGGGCAAGTTCATCCACTTTTACCTCAAATGCTTGCTAAAATTTCTCAAGTACAGGGTGAGGATGCATCAATCCCAGTTGCATCTCAAAACACACCCAATATTGTTATTCCCCAATTCAACATACTCCTGCAGTCACTCACACTTATGAGAGAAGGTCTAAACAGCCAACTTCTCTCATCTCAACATTGCATGTTGCTGAGCCATTTGGTTTAGGAACAAGCAGTGGTGGTTCAAGGCTTCATCCTAGTCCAACTAGGGAAGAGCCTGAATCAATGCCTCATGATTCACCTCTCCCAGCAGGTTACACAGCTGGAAGTGATGAAGGTAGTGTGCCACAAAATGAATTGATGGATATTTGTACCAAATTAGTCAAGCAGGTTCAAGCTCTGGAGAAAGATCTGGCACAGATTAAAGAACAACATGCCACAGAGCTGAATCAATTGAAGGATGAGATTCACAAATTGCAGAATGAAGTTGAGAATCTCAAGAAGAAAAGATCTCAGGTTGTTTTATCATCATCTTCACCTTCAGATGAGTTTTCTGCAAGTTCTAGTAAGGTTTTGGGAGATTCTTCCAAACAGGGGAGGAAAATAGATGCAGAGCTTAAGGGGAGGAGTAAAAGTTTTGATAAAGACTTTGCTGAGCTTAGTGATTCTGATGATGCTCAAGCAAAAGATGATGATGCTGAGATTGAGGGGAGGAAATTGGATTTTGAAGATATGGATGCTGATGCAGGTTTTAACTTTGATGATTTAGTTGGAACTGCTCAACCAATTTCCACTGAAGCAGAACAAGTTCCCACTGATCAACAACTTACCACTGCAAGTGAAAATGTTCCCACTGCTAGTCAAGAAATTACCATTGCAGAGGAAGAAGCTGCCAGAAAAAGATCAGTTAAAGGAAAGGATATTGTAATTGCTTCAGAACAAGAGACAAGAAAGATTTCTAAGTTTGAACAAGCTCAGATTGATTTTGATGCAAGGTTAGCAGAGCAACAACAAGCTGAAGAGGATGAAAGAAAGAAAAAGATTAAAGAAGATGAAGTTGCTAGTTTTATGGAAGCAACTAGGTTGGATAAACTTGAAGCTGTTATGGCAGAACCTATTTCAAGTGTCTCACCAACTGTCATGTATGAGAAACCTCCAGAGTTTACCTATGTGCCTACAGAAGAAGAGTTTGATTATTTGATTAACAATGATCAAATAATTAGGAAGAAGGCTATTGAACTGATTGCAAATACAACCTTGGATGAAGAACAAAGGTCTGCTCACTTAAAGATTTCATTCTAATGAAAAATCAGCAGGCTCTTGACCAAATCATTGGAGATGCTAGAAAAGGTCAAAAGAAGCCAAGGAAACTTACAAAGGCACAAATTATTTCTGAGATGAAGACTTTTTGTTGTCATGTTGGTAATATGAAGATGGGTCAATTCAAAGGAATGTCACATGATCAGATTGAAGGTATCTACTACAGAATCAAAAGACAAGATAGTAACTTCATTCCAATGGATCAAGAACCATTATCTATGAAGACAAAAAGGACTGGAGTGAGTCTTGAATCTAAAGAAGCAAAGAAGTTGAAGACTTAGAAATCATCTCAAGAAGAAGAAGGTCCTAGCAAGTTGACTGAAGAGCAAGTTACAAACATGTTGTTCATAGAAACTGATGTGCTAAACATTGAACCTCTACAAGCAAAATATCCAGTAGTTGGTTGGGAAATCTTTTCTGATAATTTTGGTGCTGCTTGGAAGATCATCAGAAATGGAAATGTCACAAATATCTGTAGAGACTTTGAAGACATTGTTAGATGCTGTGATAGAGAAGATTTGGATACCTTGTGGAAAATTGTTCAAGATCAGTTTAAGAAGGAAGAACTTGTTGATGCCAAAGCTAAGGAATTATGGGTTCACTTTAGAAGATTATATGAACCTGATCCAAGTGATAGGTATTGGAGATTTGAAGCTCATAGTACAAGAACTTTGTGAAAATTCTATGATTTAAGTTCTGTACATCATGTTTCTACTCAAGATGGAGTTGATGTTTTTATGCTGGCTGAGAAAGAATATCCATTGAGAGCTGGAGTATTAACTGTGATGTTGTCAGAAAAGCTTAGGTGTTGGGAAAGAACTGAAGTCATAGATAATTTGCTGCAAAGAATTTATGATCAAAGTGTGAGAGTTGATAGAGAGTTAAGAAGAAGAAGATAAGTGTTTGGAAGAATTCCCATATCCTCATGTTTATTGATTACTTGAAGAAACTTATTGATTTATGTATTAATCATAAGTTAGGGGAGGATTGTTGGGAATTATACTAACAGTTACCACGGCTAAAGAAGAAGTTACAACTGCAGAAGATTGTACTTGCAGTGGAAACTCATTACCACTGCAAGAACAATATATTACCACTGCTTATTAGATAACTGTTAGGAAACGCGTCTAGATAAATATAGAATAGATTTTGTGTATATCTTATTCTATTAGCTTTATACTTATCTTGTAGAAGAGGACTCCTTGTGCTATAAAAGGAGATCCTAGGTTATAAGTTTACATACGTTTTTCTAGAGCTTCAAGGTGTAACCCTAGTGATATCAAGATCACTCGTATTATTATCATTAATAATATTGGAGCTAATAGTTTGTTTACATACATTGTTTATTTACAACTGTCTTATTCACAATCAAACTTCTAAGTGTTACTAAGTAGATTCCGCATACTTAGTGATATAATTCAAAGTATCAATCTAACACAAGTTCAAGGTGTTTAGATTCATCACAATCCGTCATCTACGCAACTATAACAAGTAATTAACGTGTAAAAGATATCTAGGGAGTAGTGAAATCTAAGTAAACACAACTTCTCCACTTATTGCTCACAACCTTAGTTTAATTTAGTTTATTTTCATTTCTAGTATTTTATTTTGATTGCATCTTCAGTATTGGGTTAGTTGACTAGCAACTAATTCCGCCCAAATCCTTCAAACCCGAGATTTTTACTTGCTTTCTAAAAAATATAAAAATACAAAAATAATCATCCCTCATCTTTAGAACTAGTATTTAGGTTTTCTAATCCTAGCGACACTATTCCTAGTTGAACGATCAATCCCCCGGTACTTGTCACTATACTATACTACAACGATCAGGTACACTGCCTGGTGGGGGTTGTAAGCTTCTCAAGATCCCTTGAGAGGTAAAGCCTGGTGCGATTCCCACGTATCATGCCACGCTCTATCACAGAGCATAAGCTAAAAATCCGACAAGGATATCCCCCAATACGACAGAAGAAGCGCGGCCAGGCCCCAGATCGTGCAAAAGCTATTCTGGAAGAAGTACACAAACTCGTAGATGCAGGCATCATGCGCGAAGTGTATTATCATGATTGGCTCTCTAACCCAGTAATGGTAAAAAAGAGCGATGGCAGTTGGAGAATGTGCGTGGACTTCACCGACCTTAACAAAGCATGTCCACAGGACTGCTACCCACTACCAGAGATAGACTAGAAGGTAGAATCCCTATGATGATATCCTTATAAATGCTTTCTAGACGCATACAAAGGGTACCATCAAATACAGATGGCAGTCGAGGATGAAGAAAAAATAGCTTTCCACACCAATCAAGGAGTTTACTGCTACACGAAAATGCCTTTTGGCTTGAAAAACGCAGGCGCAACATACCAACAATTGGTGGACACGGCTTTTGAGAAACAAGTAGGTCGAAACTTGGAGGTCTACGTTGACGACCTTGTCATCAAAAGCCACACAGAGGATGAATTGGTGCGCGACATCGAGGAAACGTTCAAAACATTGGGACAAATAAACATGAAGTTAAATCCCAAGAAGTGCACCTTTGGCGCAACTGAAGGCATGTTTCTCGGATACTTAATAGAACCTGATGGAATCAAGCCTTGCCCAGAAAAAACAAAAGCTGTTATTGATCTTCCCTCACCGCGCACCCTCAAAGAAGTCCAGTCATTAAACGGAAAGCTAGCAGGGCTAAACCGTTTCTTATCTAAGTCAGCAGACAAATCACTCCCTCTCTTTAAAACACTTACAAAGTGTACTAAGAAGGGAGACTTCCGTTGGACCGAAGAAGCAGAAGAAGCTTTCCAACAACTAAAACACCATTTGGCATCTCTTCCCAAACTTGTCGCACCGCGACCAGGGGAAGAGCTAATCATGTACTTATCGGCAACTCATGGAGCAGTTAGCGCAGTACTATTGACAGATAGGAACTCCGTCCAGACACCCATATACTTTGTAAGCAAAGCACTGAAGAAGACAGAGACTAACTACAGCGCTATGGAAAAGCTGGTCTTAGCTCTAGTATTCGCAGCCAAAAGACTGCGCAGATACTTTCAAGCGCACCCAATAGCTGTAATCACAGATCAGCCAATCAAACAAGTTATCTCTAAACCTGACGCATCAGGACGGCTACAAAAGTGGAGTGTACAGTTAAGTGAATATAACATCTCATATAGACCGCGCACTGCAATCAAAGGACAGATATTAGCTGATTTCATTGTTAAGAAGCCAGATAGCGATAGTCCAACCTCTACAAACAAAACAGATCTGCAGGAACCCTGGATTCTGTTAACAGATGGGTCTTCATGTGTAGATGGATCAGGCGCAGGCCTTATTCTCACAAATCCAGTAGGTATGGAATTTACCTATGCGCTGCGCTTCGAATTCAAAGCCACGAACAATGAGGCAGAATACGAAGCCCTACTAGCTGGACTGCGCATCGCAATCCAAATGGGCGTACGCAACTTGGAAGCAAACGTAGATTCTCGGCTAGTCGCTAACCATGTGCTAGGCGAATATGAAGCCAAGGATGAACACATGATCAAATACATGGATAAGACCAAGTCCTTAATTAAAAACTTTGACAGGTTCACAATAAAACAAGTTCCCAGAGGGGACAACAGGAAGGCTGATGCGCTTAGCAAGATCGCATCCACAAGCTTTGCGCACCTATCAAAACAGGTATTGGTAGAAACCTTACAAAACAAGTCAATCTTGGAAATGGAAGTATCTACAGTGATAGAAGAACAAGATCCTGCACGGATGACACCTATCATTGAATTCATTAACAAAGGAGTCTTGCCACAAGACCATAAAGACGCTCGAAGAGTGCGGCGCACAGCGCATCGATTTGAACTACGAGACAACATACTCTATCGACGCTCTTTCTTACAACCATGGCTCAGATGTGTTGGACCTCTTCAAGCAGACTATGTACTCCGAGAAATCCACGCTGGATCATGTAGCATGCACTCAGGGCCGCGATCTGTAGTAGCAAGCGCTCTACGGTCGGGGTATTATTGGCCAACTATGCACCGCGATGCACGCGATCTGATAAAGAAATGCAGCAATTGTCAGGTACACAGGCCAATTCCGCGCCGACCACAACAAGAGCTAACACCCATTACCTCACCATGGCCATTTTACAAGTGGGGCATTGACATCGCAGGACCCTTTCCAGTTGCAACAGGAGGGCTAAAGTTCCTCATCGTAGCCATAGATTACTTCACGAAGTGGATTGAAGCAAAGGCGGTGGTGAGCATCACGGGAAACCAAGTCAAACGCTTTGTCTGGGACAACATTGTCTGTCGCTTCGGACTACCTGGAGAGATTATATCAGACAATGGGAAACAGTTCTGCGACAACCCATTCAAAGATTGGTGCGAGCAATTGAACATCACGCAACACTTCGCTTCAGTAAAACACCCACAAACCAATGGTTTAGTTGAGCGCGCAAATCGCAGTCTAGGTGAAGGAATAAAAGCGCGCCTGGACAGACACAAAGGAAGGTGGGTGGACGAGCTCTCGCATGTCTTATGGGCGCATCGCACCACAATCAAAACCAGTACTGGCGACACGCCATTCTCCCTTGTCTACGGAATAGAGGCCGTCATACCAGCTGAGATAGGAATGCCAACTATACGAACAGCAGAGGTCAACATCACAACAAATGACGAGGAGCGGCGCATAGACTTGTACTTACTGGAAGAAAGACGTGAACGTGCAGCTATACGCGAAGCAAAGGCTAAGGCAAAAATGAAGAAGTATTATGATGCAAAGGTCAAACACACTTCCTTCAGGCCAGGAGACTTTGTATACCGCGCCAATGATGCAAGCCACGCAGAAGACACAGGCAAGCTCGGACCTAAATGAGAAGGACCCTACGAGGTCACTGATGCGCTAGGCAATGGCGCATACAGGCTGCGCGATATGGAAGGTCACGACCTAGCGCACACCTGGAACATCTGCAATCTTAAAAGATGCTATCTTTAAGTGAGGCTACGGCCAATACACAGACACCTTTGCACTTTAGGATGTGCCCAATAAGTGTTTGTTTTTTCTTTTCTTTCTTAGGAATTGTATTTTTATTTTTTCAAAAAACTTGCAAGTATCAATAAAATGTTATGGTTTCTATCTAACTCCATAACGTATTCCATTTTATTGCGTACATACTTATATATGTCAATATTTTTATCTTATATTTTTGCCTACATGGCGTGCATACACTAATTAAGACCCACGAAGGCATAAAGGATGAGTAAACCTACTAATTCACTCGTTGAGTAAGAGGGTTGCAAACCCATCAATATTGGATCACGCATCCTTGCTAAGCACCTTACTTTTGAGACGTTGAGGTAAGTTTTATGTGCGCATCCCACGAAGGGTGCACAAATATTAAGTACACCGTACAAAGCTTAGCAAATAACGAGCCAAGACACTTGGTCAAATAATAAAACTTAGCAAACATTAATGCAAGTATATTTTTAAGTCACGCACTTAATTTATGCATAAAAGAGTATCTTATTCAACATTTTTACACAAAATTACAAGCAAAAGATACACTTTGTCATTTACACAATACATATACAAAAAAACAGCCTACACGCTATGGCGATGCTCAGGGCTATCCTCCGGTGCAACGGAACTCCCTGCCTCTTGAAGCTTCCTCAACAGCAACGCTTCTTTAGGCGATACAGTCGCTACACTCACAGGAACCCCATCAGACCTGGGAATGTGTGCAGCGCCAACACCGCATAGGACAGCTTTGCCCTTAATCCCTTTTTTCTGGGCAGCCCTCTGTACGTGGTGCTCCAACACCTCCTTCAGAGGAACCTCCTTTTCAAGAGCAAAGGGGTTCAGCATATGGCGCGGCTGCACAAACACTGGGACCTGCAGCTGCGACTCATCGGGCTTGAGGAAGTAGTCCGGCTGCGCCTCCGCATCCTCCAAAATATGGCGCTCCAAGGTCAACCCCTCCATAATTACCTTTATGGGGTTGTCCTGGTCGCGCTCCAACCGTGCAATATGAGGCAGCTCGAGAAGTTTCATCCCTTCCATGGCCTGCACCAGCTCGTCGTACGCACCCGCGTTGTAGCCAGGTACCTCAGTCAAGGCCTTGTTCAACAACTTAGCCTCATGGAGATCCTCCATAGCCTGCGACCTCCCACGCTCCACAGCGCACTGTACAACCTTCCCAAAGGCCCCCAACACCTCTTGGGACTCCAACGTGCCCATAGCGGCCAGGCGCAGTCCATGGTTGATCAACCACCTACATCAGCAAGGACAACTTGTGTTAAAAAGAAACATAACAACAAAAAATAACAAAAGCATAAAAAGCTGGAAAGAACGTATCTGCGCTCAGCAATGGTCGACATCAGATGAGGGTACAGCTCCTCATCATACTCTATGCTCAGGCCACGCAGCTTATCCTCCTGCACCTGGACAATCTCCTCCATGCGCTCCTTGAACTTAGCAATGTTCGCAAAGTGCTCCTCCTTCTTCTCCTCAAGATACCTTACTGCCCAAGTAAGGTTAGCCCTGAACTGATGAAGCTGCCCGCGCGCTTGCTCCAGCTCAGCCAACGCGGTCAACTTCTCATTCGTGACCTTGTCCGTATAAACTCTGAAGGACCCCACTTCCGCCTGCGCTTCAGCCAGCTGCGCACGGAGAACAGCTATCTCCTCATCTTTTTGGGCGAGAGTGCTACTCTCCCCGGCGTACCTCGTCTTCAACTGAGCCACCAGCTCAGTTTGACGCGCAGCAGTTCAGCCAACTCATCCATTAGTTGCTGCGCAGATACGCCCTCATCAACCTTTGCCTCCTCCTCCTTGTTTTCATTCTGAGGAGGGGCCACTGTCTCCACAAAGGCTCTATCATCTTTCATGGCATCATCACTACAATAAACAAAAAGCAAACTGTTAGCAAAATATTATGACAAGTAATATACATAATATGCGACAAATTACTTACATAAAGGGCGAGGCCTCGGCAGCCTTCTTAACCGCGCCAGGAGCGGATGTCTCTTCCTCCGCAGATGACTCCGCATCTCCAATAAGGTGGCGTCGTCTCTTAGAAGTATCACTGCTGCCAGCCTCTCCTTTGCGCTTTAGATTCTGCGCTACCTCCTCCTTCAGCACCTCCTCAAGTTTCAGGATCTCTACACTATCCGAAGATTCGGAGTGCACTTCCTCCACATGCGCTGTCTCCACAGCGGGCACCACGCTCTGAACGGGCGTTACCTAGAGAGGTGGCGAATCTTCGTGGCCAACATCCCCCAGCACAGTCAGATGACCCTGGGTCGCTTCCAGAAGTGGCTGCTCGTTCTCCCTCAGAGGGCGCACTCCCACAGTCACCTGCTTTGGCTTCTCCAGCTTTACCACAGCAAACAGATCCATCTCTGCGCACACAGAAACAAACAGCAAAAGAAGAGATTAGTTACTAAACGTGCGCATATAGAAAAAACTTACATGATTAGAAGCAGAAGGGACGAACACCCACCCCGGCCTTCCTCGTCAATGAAGGTTGGCACCTCATCAACACCACCGAAGTAATTGCGACTCAACCCCACATGCACCAAAAACTCCTCCGGATAAGGGTTAATGGGAATGCGGTTGGCATCAAGGGTCTGCGCATCGGTCAAACTATAGGAACCGGGTGCGGGGCGCCCATCCCTTGGCAACGTGTCTTGAGTATAAAACTCAAAGGGTGATGGAAACACTACGTCATCAACCCAGAAAAAGTGCTCCCTCCAATGCCTCAGGGAGTCTACCTTCTCAGTATAGCACTGAAGCGCCCCCGCGCGCTTCGCAAAGGACACCCATCCATGCGACCACGTCGTGTGGTAGAAGGCGCGAAACAAGGCAATGGTCGGCTCTATTGCAAGTAAACGGCAGTTTACCTCAAAATTCGACACCTTAGCCGCACTTATACAGTGCAGCTGTGAGATGTGAAGGCGATAGTGATTGAGCAAATCGCTCAGGAAAATAGATATCGGTACGCGGTAATTCGCGTACTCGAAAAAACGCGTGTATAGTCCTATTTTCCCTTCGGGGAAATCGGCTATACACGCATCAACATCTGGAGCCTCTGGATGCACATCCAGAGAAATGAAGTAGTCAGATGAAAACTGACGCACATCATCCTCACTCATCGCAGAGCGAAAATCTTCTAATTGGGCAACCATTTTCATAAATTTACTAAGACACGCACACAAATTTACCTAATAAAACAGTTACTTTCTTTGCACAAAAACGCTTTGAAGAAGGGTGCAAGGGTGAGTATGTGTTTTTACTGTGTGTTTTAGGTAAAATAGGGGCGGTGACTCTTATATAAGGAGGCCAAAAACCCTAGGTGATGTCCACGTGGATCTCACTCACAAAATGTGTGGCTAGAAACCGAAACGGTACATGCACTTTTTCCCGTTTTCCGAGGGACACGTGGACACAACCCCCGATTTTTGAGGCATTTCTTTGAAATATCTATGACTAGGTACATTGTACTTAATATTGGGCGGCAATATTTCAAAGTTCTCCCGTCACGCTTACCGCTGTTGTGACTAGTCTAGCATCCGCGGCTACGTGCCGCGCACACTAGGCTGGGGGGACATGATGACGTATAGTCCATATATGGGCCACAAGCCCAAATATTAAACATTACTAAGGCCTAAAGTCACCATGCGTGGGCTATTATAACTTGGGTCGCATCAATAATAGGAATGGGCTAACGCAAGCCCAACCAAACTATATACGGAATAGATAGAGATCTTCTATCTATGGAATGGATATCCTTAACCCGGATAAGCACCATGTGTGCGAAACGTAAGGAGCACGAACCCTACAAGGATTCTGCGCCTATATAAGGAATGTCATAATTCTCATTCAAGGTACGATTCACAAACCCTAAAACTCTTTACGAGAACCCTAAACCGATTACTTACTCTCACGCCGGAGTTTAATCGTGGGAGACAATCCCACGATAAGCCTAACGGTGTTGTTTATTTTCTTAATGCGCAGGTTTCAAGCATTAAGAAGCGAATTGGTACAAGAGCAAGAGCCCATAATCAGGAACGCCCAACTTTTGTATCAACACTTATACAGTAAGTGTCTCAAGCAAAATAAAAAATGTGCAAATTATAAGACTGTAGCGAGTCAAATAAACAGATGTCCAACCACCAAAGATCTATTTTGATATTTATTTTGCAATTACATATATTTAATATAAACCTTAATCCAAGTTTTCTAGACAAATGTCGTTAGCTCCACAGATGTACAATTTTATGTCATTTTCTATTATTTGATATGACCTTTTCAAAAAAAAAATAATAAATAAAATAAAATAAAATAAAATTGTATTAGTCACTTTTACTCTATGAGGAATAAAAGAGTCATTTTTATGCAATGTAATTATTGTTTTCAATGATAGTTTAGTTTTTTAAGATAATTTCTAAGTTGCCAAAGATAGATTAATTAAGGGTAATTTAATCAATACATTAATTTCTTTCACTTTTCACTTCTTGACTTTTTTACCATTTTCTCTTTATATATAGCATAGATAATACATACTATAATATGTTACCCCGTATTTAATTTATTATAACTACTCATTCATAAAGAAGCCATAGAAGCAAACAGGATATGATCAAATACATATTTATTAGGAAGTGATTTGCACACTCTTAGAAATGATTGGCATACTCAAATTTAGAGTGTTTTGACATTTATACCCTAATTTGAGTGTTTTGACTTTTGACATTTATACCCTGTGAGGGTATAAATGTCAAAACACTCTAAATTTGAGTGTGACAATCAATTCTAAGAGTGTGCAAATCACCTCCCATATTTATTACTGTTAAGCTAGTGAGCATAATCGTACATGCATATATGAGCGTGATAGTAGTACTATATAAAAAATTTGTGACATACGCGATACATGAAAGAAAATTATTTGTAGAGGGTGCTAATAACGTATTGTGAACAAGAGTTGGAAGAAGGAAAAGTCTTCTTCAATTTATCATAAAGTAGAGATTACAAGGAGTATATATAAGATACATATTAGTAATAGCTAACTAGATCGTGAGCTTCTTATGAGATATATGTTATCAATTAGAAAATCCACTAATAATTATACGTAACAAAAAGAAAGGTAGTAAGACAAACCGACAAACAATTGCGAAAACAAAGTTAAATCGTCAACATTTTTCCAGGAGTATTAGGGGCCGTTTAGTTTATAGGTGGGTTTGGAATAGGATTTGAATTTGGTTTAGGATTTAGATTTGATTTAGGATTTTAAGAGAAAAAATATATTTATTAAATATATTTTATAATAAAATTATCGTAATAAAATAAAATTTAAAAATTTAAATAAAAGTTGTATGTGAGAATAGAAAGTGGTAGGTCCCACGGGTTTTGACCAAACCTTTCAAATTAATGTGGAATGAAATTTGATTGAAAAAATCAATCCTTTTATTGAAAGAGTGAACCAAATAACAAATTATGTCACATCAAACTTAAAACCCATTCCAAAGTGTCAAACCAAACGCACCCTTAATGTTTCATAGCATGTCAATGGCTATTTCAAAAAGTCAACAAAAGTTAATGATTAAATCATTGCCTAAAAAGTTAAAAGAGGGTTAACCACAAGTTGACTAAAGCTTAAAGGATTAAATCATTAACCACCCATTCTCCAAATTTATATTACGAATTTATTATCGTTTTGTTATTTTAAGAAACTGAAGGGAATATTGCAATTGGGATCTTTAATCTAGAAGAGTAGGCATGTAATATTCTTCAATCAGGAACCCCAAATTCATTAGCAGCAACATTGAACATACAAACGGTTTTGCCAACTCACAGAAAGCTGAGAATACACGATCCACAAGTTGCGGTACTTCCATTCTCACAGCTGCAATTCGATCTATACAGCATGAGACTAACTACAATGCCATGTTACTATAATTTGGAAGCACAAAACGTGGTTTTACTCAATGCGACTGCAGCTTTAGACTCAGAGGGTCGACCCAACTGTTTCCTGATATAATCACCGGCCAACATGAGCTTTCTAAGGTCCACATTGGTCTTCACACCGAGCCCATTAAGCATATATACAACATCTTCTGTGGCTACATCACCAGTAGCACCTTTGGCATAAGGGCAACCACCAAGACCCGACACAGATGAATCCACCACACTGATCCCCATCTGTTTTGGATAAGAAAAAGAAAGAACAAAACATGTTCACTTCAAATGATGCACAACATATAAAATTTTGTACTCAATTACAAAGATATTACAACCAAGGTACAAAAATGGCTCCTACATTGGAATTGAGCTGCAAGAACTGAATACCATATCACGACACAAATGCCGTTATAGACTCATCTTTCTCATCTTTGATGTGGAATACTAGATTTGGCAGTTTTAACCCTTTACATGTAGATACATCGATTTGTTTTTATTATCTCAAACGGGGGGGGGGGGGGAGGGAATCAAAAATTGTCAGATGGGTGATCTCTTCCTAAATCATATCATTCCTAGATTTAGATTTCTTATAAACAATAGAGTTCTTGTAATTACGATTAACACATTTATAAAGAATAAAAACCATTTACCTCCAGAACCTGACCCGCCCCCATCTTGCCACCTTTACAAAATCTATTTGTATTTGAATAAAACACACTCTTGCAAGAGAAACTGAAGGTTGAAGAGTCTTACTTGGAGTGATATAAGAATATTTGAAAGGGCTTGGCCGTAAGTATCATGAAAATGTACAGCAAGCTTCTCTATAGGGACAACATTTTTTACAGCCTCAATCATTGGAATAACAGTACCTGAGCATTACAAACAGAAAGTAAGATATAGTAAAACAACACATACTATAAGTAAACAATGAACTTATCAACGTAGCAACAACGACTATCGACTCATAATTATTGTTAAAAGCAAAAGCAGCTTATATTGCAAGATAACACACAGCTTCTTATTCTTAAAATCATATAAAACTTTAGACATGAGTCAAATCAAGAAACAGAATGTGGCAATAATTCTATCAGGTAAAAAAAAATAACAATGGTAGACTTAAGCACATGATAGATATGGTGTTTTAGAAGAAAACGAAGGTTAACTTTGATATTTATGTTTTTCCCATTATAGGAATGCTACGACCCAGGCCTTATCAAACCCTACGCATAAGCCAAAGCGGGAATCGATTTAAACACCAATTGGAAATTGAAGGAGTGGCCAACATTACTTATATGTAAACTTTGAGATTTGCATTTGGGTTTGCACCCAACACTAACCATTTGTAAAAATATGCAGTGATATATGATATCAATCTCTTACTATTTTCCACAAAATATTGGCTGGATGGTTTATTGTCCTCTTCTATGTTAGACTGTTAGTTATTGGCAATGTCGATGAAATATAGTTGTTAAACATTGTGATGATGACTGGTCAAAACATACAATTGTGTAAGTTGCGCAGTTGTCCTTATAAAGTGTGTAAGTTGTGCATCTGTCCTTAGAAAGTGTTAATGTTTTAGGCACGGTAAGAACAAAAATACGTCGAGAGGTTGTTCGTGCAGATTTTGAAAATCACACAAGTTTTGCTATAAATTTTTTAATCTGATTGTTTATTCAAACAGTCAAAAGTAAGATGGTTATTTGGTAATTTAGACCCAAAATAAAAATTCGAGTGATTTAACAAGGCAGCTGAGACATACATTCGTCATCGATATGTCAATTAGGGTTGGTACAAAACATGTATAAAGCAATTCCATTTGTAAAGTTGGGAAACATTTGATGTAGATATAACTATTTCCACTTTAAATTAAGTTTGGGAAGACGATATACTAGTAAAACAAAACCTAATAATAATTCACAGAATAGTCATGTACTAAATGGGTAGGAGAGCGTACCAGGAGTACCAACTCCAATTGTATCACCAAGGGAAATCTCAACACATCCAATTTTTACTAGTTCCTCGGCAACATATGCTACTTTGGATGGATGCACTGCTCCTTCCATTGGACATCCCACGACGCATGATATATACCTGGTAAAGGATATATTAATTAGTCTGCAAGGTTCAGAATTTAAGAAAACAAGCAAAAACCTTGAACATAAATGAGCTCTAACTTACATGTTCGATAATAGACACTACAAAATTATATATATATGAAGAGAGAACATGTACTCAAAGAAAGTGGAAATTACGACCCATTTACTTATTAAAATGGGTCAATTTTGGTTCTATTTTATCCCATACAGGTCAAAGGGGTAAGAATTTAGATTAACAGTAAATGCGTCAAATGTGTCTAAAAGTGCTCAAAGCTGGTTCTAAAAGCTTGAAGTGGCTAGAGTGGTAGAGGTTGGAAGAGCCGGCAAGTCATGGCTGTGGTTTATAGGGTTTTGGAAGTCAATAGTCATGTGTAGCCGTGTAGGTATTTGGTTATCACCTCTATCTTGAGGCATGTCTCTGACAGGTATTTTTTTTTTTAAGGGAGTCCCATCATTCATTCATTCATGTAATCATGTACTATTATCATTTATATAGTTTGCGGGGTACCGTCCCTTTTACCCAATAAAAGATTTAAAACAATAAATTATTGTCGAATCTGTAATCATAGTTCACAGTTGACACACCAAGTATCTAACAAAAACTGTCTAAGATTTGACAATAAGTGCTCCACACCTTACCTGACCCAGCCAATTTTGTTCCGCACCAATAGTTGCCCTTTATCCAACCCACTCATTTTCCCACATTTAAGTAAGACTCTATAAACAAAAGTAACACTAAGCTAGAAGAAATACCCGCGTACAGGGATGGAGTGTTTTTCAGCAGCAGAAGCAACATCACGGTAACGGGAAAGACTTTCATCTATACTGCAGTTAATATTTGACCGTGAAAAGGACTCGGAAGCTGCAGCAAACACTGCAACTTCCTTCACTCCAGCTGCAAGAGCCGCCTCTAATCCCTGGACAACAGACCCAGTTTCTATAAAACTGGTGCCACTATACGATAATATACTATAAAAAGATTTGCAAAAGAGTACAACTTACCTTTAGATTTGGTGTTAGCACAGGGAATCTAGCACCGCCAATACGTTTAGTAGCTTCGATTACATCTTTTGCATCTGCCAACTGCAATTTTTAGCTACATATGTTACTAACTTTAGTTGGA
Organism: Artemisia argyi; assembly: GCA_030686995.1. Taxonomy (NCBI): domain Eukaryota; kingdom Viridiplantae; phylum Streptophyta; class Magnoliopsida; order Asterales; family Asteraceae; genus Artemisia; species Artemisia argyi. The sequence goes on from CM060709.1 coordinate 93,291,104, forward strand.
ATAAAAGCTTTACTAAATCTCACTAAGACAAGTCTTGAATTTTAGCACCAGAAGAAAACACACACATGCACAATTAGACCTTGGAAAAGATATACAAACAAGCTTTATTACCTGTGGTACCCATTTTGGTGAAACAAAACTAGTAGCTTCAACAACCTCCAGTCCTGAAGCAACTAGCATTTTGATCAGTTCAACTTTTACAGCCGTTGGTACGATATCCTTCTCGTTTTGCAGTCCATCCCTTGGACCAACTTCCACTATCTTTACATATCTCGGGATATTTCCTAATAACTGTAATATTAGTTATACATCAGCAAAATGAACTTAACACATTCAACACCAATGTAACTTCTCTAGTTTCAAGTTTCAACTCTCTTTTCTCAAAAACAAAAGAAATTAGAAAGAATAAAAAATGGACGTTTGAAGTGACCAGATTACTGAATTGAAGCTTCAGAAAGGAGTCTGAGATTCGATTAAAACAATCATGTGGATATCTATCTATACTACTATATAATGTATTTGGGACTATTCTATAATTAGAAAGGCTTAAAAATTCAGACTTTTACTTACTAATTATGGAAACAACCACCCCTAACAATCACCCCCAACAATTTATAACCACTTCAACAACCACCCCAACAATTTATAACCACCTCAACAACCACCCCCAACAATTTATAACCACTTCAACAACCACCCCAACAACCAATTTCCACCACCCCACCTCCCTCCTCTTGACCCCAATAATCCGCCCTCGCATCGCGCGGGCACCTTTCTAGTAAACTATAAAGCAGCAATTTTGACCCGTTTACTTATGGGTGGGTGTGGGTAGATTTGGGACATGCTTAGTCTCAAACGGGTCAAACAAAAAAAATTAGCTAAAAGGGAAACAGGTCAGCAGGTTGAAATGGCCCCGACACCAGTGTGTAACCCTTACCCAACCCACCAGACCCGCACATCTTGCCAACTATGTAAGATACTATACGCATAACATTTTAATAGTACCTTGTGTTGTGAATTTATTGTACTACTATCAGCGTAATGGGTACTGTAATGGCAATTTGACATGTACTTAGGTGGACCTAGAGTACCAACAACATGCGGTTGATGCCTGAAATGTTGTAGAGACATACTTGTTAGTCATGTTACTGAGAATGGCTCTCCAGTAGTCACATCACTGTAAAGAGACGGAAGAAACTATATGACTTTCAGTTAAGCCAATTACTATACATATACTTACATTTGACTTTTGAATAAGTTAAGTTTCCCTGCATATCTACATTTTCCATCAGCCAAATCATTTACTCGGGTTTTAGATGTTACGTGGTGGTTGCTTTCGACTGCATCCACACCCGTGCTCATATGTGTGTCAGAAGATATTTGCATCAAAGTGCTTAATAAAGTAGGATTATATGTGGGATTCATGAAAGATTTCCTCTTTGTAACACTACCAAGGATTTTAGATGATAACATCGAAAAAACAAGATCTTGTATCAAATAGGCCGCTCAATTTCTCTTCCAAATTAGCTGATGTCTGAAAAAAAAATAAAAAATAAAAAATAAAAAATAAAAAATAAAAAAATTGCTTGATCAATAGAATAAGCCCAGGATGATACTGCAAACTCCATTTGGGTTTCAACCAGTGGCGCAGCTTTTAAGGGGCCGGGGGCGCCGACCCCCCGAAATTTTTTTTGCGATGTATGGGTATATAGTTTTCGTGTAGAAAAATTTCGGTATATTCGGTTTCGACCCTCCGAAAATTTCGGTATACCTGAAGTATAGCCTTAGGAAAAAAAAATTTAGATCCCGACCCCTCACTTAAAAATTCCAAGCTTCGCCACTGATTTCAACTATAATTCTAATTAGATTAATGATTGAAGAGTATGAAGCTTAAACACTCAAATTGCATACTCTAGAGAATTCAAAATTAAATTAATGTGCAATTGGATCATTATTACCTAGCTTTGATCGAACTGAAATTAGTTCAAAATGATCAGGCGGAGTGACAATGATGATTGTGCCCAATTTGTGTTTACTAGGCAGGAAAGAAGGAACACATGTTAAAGATTCATTTTTATTTTTAATAAATACATATGTCAAATGTTGTGTTCCCGAGATAAGAATAAAATGGAGGACACGAGTTGCGTCAGCACTCGGCATTATCCTTTGAGCATGTGGTAAGGTAACCGCGAATTAAAATTTAACGAACTCTTACATTAGCATCACGTCAGTTTTTTCTTTTTAACCTTAACTCTTGACTTTTCACCCCGATAATATAACTCACCTTAACTCACCTACACCTCAAATATTTTCAATTTCAACCTCAATTTTTAACAAATACTTCATTTAAATAAAACATAAACATTTATAAAACACAAATTACATAAAACATCTTAATTAAGAAGCGGGATATTTTTGAATTCAAAATTCAAACAGAAGGCGAGATAAATTTTAAATTCAAAAATTAAATACAAAGCGGGATCTTTTAAACACAAACGTAAATTTTTTATTAATAAAAACATAAACGTTACATAAACAGAAATTAAAACATTACAATACTAAATTAAAAACTATAACTTCAATTATAATTTGGGTGATCCCAGATCTGCGAGTTGTCGGAGCGGAAACCGTCGTCATACGGATCAAAGCTCACAAACCTCTCTGCTTCGATCTGAGCTTCCAACCTGCTCAGCTCTCGCTCGTCCTCAGAGTTCCAGCCATCATCAGCAGGTTTCACAGTTTCCTCAAAACTTAGCTGAAAGTTGTCAAGATGAGGTTGTTGTTGTTGTGGCTCAACAACTCTTGGTGCAGATGAACTTGATGTACCTTGCACAAATTGTTGTTGTTGTTGTTGTGGTGTATCAGCAGCTTGCACATTCTCTTCAAAACTCCAGCGTATCTTGTTGGATTTTTCGTTCTCTATCTTCTGCACACAACCCCACAATGTTTCAACAATATCAGCGTCTTTGCGAAACTCATTGTACAAAAATTGGTCGATCACATATTTTCTGTTGACAGAGATATCTTTGCACGCTGTGTATCGTGTTCTCAGGCGTTCTTTGAGTACAGCTCAAACTTCTTAATAACTTCGATAATTGCATCTTGGCGTTCCTTGTCATCAATTTTGACTTGTTTTTTGACATAGTTTTGAACTTGTTCCACAGTGTGAGGAAGTTTACAAGCCATTTTTTGTGTTTGATTTGTTGTTTGAATTATGCCGGAAAGTGTGTGTTTGAAAGGTGTGTTTCAAAGTGGTATTTATAGTGTGTAATTTTTTTTTTTTTACTCAACGGCTATAAAACGTTCAATTTTTTTTTTTTTTTTTTTTTTTTTAAGTCACAACGGCTATAAAACGTTTAAGTTGTGATTTGATTTTTAAATCGTAGGGTTTGAATTTGTAATTTTTTCATTTTGGTATTCAAAAAAGGAACTAATATTACAAGGGCCAAAAGTGTAATTTTTTTTTTTTTTTTTTTTTGCCCCTTGTTAACGCACATTAAGCTCTTGCCCATGCTCCTTCACGCACCACTTGACTTTCTATAGCGGTTAGGTAACTCACCACATTAAGGTTGAAAGTTAACACTTAACTCACCCTTGAAAGTTACCTTACCGCATGGTCTTAGGCTAGGCACACTCGATCGGTCAAGGTCATCGGTCGTGGCCATTGTAGCTATTGGGTGACCTTCGGTCGAGCAAAACACAAGGAAGGTTGAAATTTCGACCAATTTTAACACACACAAAATGTCAAAAATTATTACCGTTTGAGCCTAAGAAAAAAATTTACCGCTTTATTATTAGATTTAGGTTTAATCCCCTTGATTCATTAATTATGAAACGTTCGGTATATATATTACATATAACCGACTACAAACAATAACCTATAATGGGCCTTAAACAATTAAGCTAAACATAAAGTAATGGGCTAAGAATAGTGCTGCTAATACACCCCCGCAGCTTGAGCGGGAGGACTTCGAACGTTCAAACTGGAGCGAAAGTCAAGAAACAAAGTAGCCGGAAATCCCTTAGTAAAAATGTCAACATACTGGAACCGGGAAGGAACATGAAGCACACGGACATGTCCTGAAGCAACATAATCACGGACGAAATGAATGTCGATCTCAATGTGTTTCGTACGTTGATGTTGAACAGGATTCGTTGATAAGTATACGGCACTAACATTATCGCAATACACAAGAGTAGCTGTAGTCAAAGGGTGATGAAGCTCATGCAGCAAACTGTGAATCCAAGCCGTTTCAGCCACCATATTAGTAACACCACGATACTCGGCCTCAGCACTAGACCGAGATAATGTCACATGTCGTTTAGCAGACCAAGATAACAAATTCTCACCAAGAAAAACACAATAACCAGAAGTAGACCGACGAGTGACCGGACAACCTGCCCAATCTACATCCGTGTAAGCAATAAGCTGAGCAGTAGAAAAAACATGTAGCTGAAGACCGTGATCAATAGTACCACGAATATAGTGTAAGATACGCTTCAAAGCATGAAAATGTGTATCTCGAGGATCATGCATATACAGACAGATCTGCTGAACGACATATGAAATATTCGGACGCGTAAAGGTAAGATACTGAAGGGCACCAGTTAAGCTCAGATATAAGGTGGGATCATCAAAAGGTGTGCTATTAGGTCCAAGCTTGGACTCTGTATCAACAAGAGTGCGGCACAGATTGCATTTCTGCATATGAGCTCTCTCAAGAATTTCCTCAGCAAATTTGGACTGCGATAGAAACATACCAGACGCAATGTGGGTTGCAAAACACCAAGAAAATAATTAAGAGAGCCAAGATCCGTCATAGCAAACTCACCACGAAGAGCAGTGATAACACGTTGTAAAAATGCAGCAGAAGAAGCTGTCAAGATAATATCATCCACATACAGTAACAAGTAGGCCATGTCAGAACCACAATGAAACACAAAAAGCGACGCATCAGTTTTGCTATGCTGAAAATCAATGCGAGTGATAAAACCTACAAACCGCTGAAACCAAGCTCTAGGGGCTTGCTTAAGCCCATACAATGACCGCTGCAAATGACAAACATAATCCGGGTGAGCAGGATCTACAAACCCAGGCGGCTGATGCATATAGACTGTCTTTGATAAGTGACCATGAAGAAAAGCATTATTTACATCAAGCTGATGAATAGGCCAATTCCGAGAGAATGCGAGACTGAGTACAGTGCGAATAGTGCTGCTAACATATTAGATTTAGGTTTAATCCCCTTGATTCATTAATTATGAAACATTCGGTATATATATTACATATAACCGACTACAAACAATAACCCATAATGGGCCTTAAACAATTTAGCTAAACATAAAGTAATGGGCTAAGAATAGTGCTGCTAATATTTATAACCTTATAAATATCAACCTCAAACACATTTCTAAACACACAGTTCAAACAACTTCTCATCAGTATTCATCATGTCAAAAAAAAAACTTCCACGTCAAAAACCCGACGATCCCAATTACCTCAAAATGCCTCGGGTTTGAATTTCTCGCTGAATCCAAGTTTTCAATTAACCGGGATAACACCACCACCAAATCAAAGTATTCGGTTTCGTGCACCCGCTTTTGAATATCCAACACGACTACCACAACCGAATGAAAATCAAAACCCGTTTTACATTAATCGTCCATATGTCCCACCGTATCATCATAATACCAATTTTAACCAATCGCCAAGTGGGTCGTCATGTCGTCCTAACATGGATTTCTCGCAGTCTTCCCAACCGTATCAAACATATTCACCGCTTTGGGGTGTTAATCTTGATATGGATTTGGAGGATTATATGCAAGACTATCCAACTCAACAATACTCGACTTAAAACTATCCGAATCAAGATGTTTCGATGGGGCAAGGTTCGGGTCGCAGTTCGTACCATGGTTCCACGCCTGTTGAAGACGATGACGATGACGATGTCGAAGAGACGTCACCCGTCAAACCAAAGAAGCCTTCAAGACGTGCTACAAAGGCGAAGGACAAAGGCAAAAAGGCCAAACCAACCAAAAAGAACGAACCATGGACAAAGGCGGAAGAGATCGTGCTTTGTAGAGCTTGGGTTCATGTGTCGGAAGATTCCGGAAACGCTATCAACAAGAATGTGTTTTGAGAGGAGGTGATAACGTACTTTGAAAACGAAACTGGTTCACAAAGAACGTACGACTCAATCACGACCAAATAGAAGAATAGGATTTGTAGTAGGGTTGGTGGATTTTGTGGTATTATGGATAATATCAAGGATAATCACGGAAGCGGTGAAAGTGATGTAGACGACCTCTCAAAAGCTCTTAGAGAATATCGTGTGATTTACGGTCATGATTTTACATTGAAGGAGTGTTGGAAATTTTTGAGGAATCATGATGCTTGAAAGAATATTGAGATGCCTACTTTCAGAACGAAAAGTCGGAAGAAATCCAAGTCTTCGGAAACCACCTCGGGTTCAACAAAAGGTCCTTTTAATTTCCAAAACGTAGATGATTTTGATGATGATGAAAAGACTAGAGAATCACGACCACAAGGTCGTGATACAGCCAGGAAGAAATTATCATCCTCCTCTCGTGATCTACCATCATCATTTGTTAGTTCGTTAGCCCAGACCTTTTTTCAAGTTTAAGCCGTCAAAACCAGAGAAAAAGAAGGACATGGATGAGTCATACTTGAAGTTGAAGGAAAAAAAGAGCTGGAGATGGAAAGAGAGAAAATTGAGCTCCAACGACAGCAAATGACATTCATGGCCTAATCAAATCGGGAGCAAGACTTGATTTTCTACAATACATAAATCAACCCAAATTTGCCCTCACGACAACTACAAGAACTTTTGGATATTAAGGCAGCAATTAAGGCACGCTACAACTTAGATTATTAGTTTAAGTTTTTAATTAGCATTGTAGTGTTTAAGTTTTTAATTAGTATTTTAATGTTTTATTTTTAATGAAGTTTAAATTTGTTGTTTAAAATATTTGAATTAAAAATAATAATAAAATAACTTAGTCACCACTGAGGCAACTTGGTTGTCATCAGGTCGTCGGAGAGAGAAAGTTGATGTGGCAAGGTCGTGTCTGGTCACAACTATGCCCAGCCTTATAATGGTTGTCTCCGATTTAGGCCCGTTTGGTTTATAAAAATGTTTAGAATTGGATTCGGATTCGGTTTGATATGAAAGATGTTAATACAAATATCGCCTAAAAACGTTATTTATATTTTACGATCTTCGCTAAGTTTTGTTAATGACAAATGTAAACTTTAGTTTCTAAGTAAAACATAATCTTAGTTTTAAAGACTTGCATAAACTAGACTTTTGCTACATTTTACATTTCATAAAACACAACACTTCTTATTTTCTAAAAATAGAATTGTCACATCACATTTATGGCAAGTTTTGTCATTATACATTTATGGAAAGAAATGTGTTTGACTTACTTAGATGTTGCGTGCAAGTTTAGGGTTTGACTTGATATTATGTGATGTGACATTGTTTGGTTTGCAAGAGTAATGAGATGTGACTTGGTTTGGTTTGCAAGATTTATTGCAAAACCAACTGCAAGCCCGGCGGTACCCTGGAGGTACACGGGCGGAACCCTTTTGAGGGGTCCGCCTGATCCGCCAGACCTGCAGAAGGTTTGGCTATAAATATTGAGCCACAAGTTGAATTTTGGCTCATCATTTGACATTACATTTTACACACACTTTCATTCTTTCATCTAACCTCTTAACATTTCATATGTGAAGTTTCTTTTTGTAGCAAAGAGATTCACGAGCTTACTAAAAGTAACAAGTATTCAACACAACGTTGCAAGACATGTTAGCTTAGCATTGTGTAGACTTGTGTAGTTTACACTTCATTTGATTGTGTATTTTCAGTAGTGCTCGGTTAGTATTTTAGTCCTCAAAATATAAAGAGTGTTGGGAGTTGTTGTACCCTAGTAAAAGAACTAACGGGAGTGGTTGTGCCCTTGTAAAAGAACTCGACATTTAGCTTTGTGTCGGTAAAAGTATAATCCGTGTAAGGTTTTCTCCGCCGATGAAAGGAGCTTGTTGACTAGTGAAAGAAAATCTCGAGTTGGATACTCAGGGCGTGGACGTAGGGCAAGGAAAAAGAGTCTTTGTAGCCAAACCACGATAAATACTCGTGTTGTGGTTTGATCGTTTCTTTCATTTACTTGCATGTTATATATATTGTGTTTGTGCATATATCTTTGATCAAACGAAAAGTTTCAAAGCTAACTTAACAAGTTAAAAAGATTTTAATCGGTAAACTATTCAACCCCCCCTTCTAGTTTTCCACAATTGGCATCAAGAGCTACGTTACTCAAGCTTTTAAAATATATTGTGTTTTAAAACTTGAAACGATCCATGGATTTTGAAAATTACAAAGAAAGGCAATCTATGCAAAGACCACCACTCTTTGAAGCAAATGGTTTTATATAGTGGAAAAACCGTTTTGAAACTTACGTGAAATCTAAAGATATAGATTTGTGGTATATAATTATTGATGGTGATAACGTAGTTACTAACATCAAAGATGATGATCAAAAGAAATTAATAGGTAAAAATAATGAAGCTAAAATGATGCTTTACAACGCTTTGCCTAAGAAAGAATATGAAAGAGTCTTTTTGTGTAAAACCGCCAAAGATATTTGGCAATCTTTAATTGTCACTCATCAAGGAAACTCACAAGTTAAAGATAACAAAATCGATCTTCTTGTTCAACAATATGAACAATTTGTTATTTCCGAAGATGAGATTATTGATAATGCTTTTGCTAGGTTTAATACTATTATTACTTCACTTAAAGCACTTGACGAATCTTTTTGTAGTAAGAACTTTGTCAGGAAATTTCTTAGAGCACTCCATCCGAAGTGGAGAGCAAAAGTGACGGCAATTGAAGAATCCAAAGATCTTTCAAGCATGTCACTTGATGAGCAAATTGGAAACCTCAAAGTTTACGAAATGGTAATGGAAAAGGATTCGGAACTAGTTAGAGGCAAGAAAGAAAAAGTTAAGTCCATTGACTTGAAAGCTAGAGTCCAATCAAGTGATGATGAAGAATCTACTTCCGATAGTGATGATGAGGAATATGCTATGGCCGTTAGAGACTTCAAGAAGTTCTTTCGTAGAAGAGGAAAATTTGTAAGGCAACCTAAAGATGACAAGAAAACTTTCCGAAAAGATCGTGATGATAGGAAAGGAAAGGTTGAAAGAAAATGCTATAGGTGTGGAGACACAAGTCATCTTATAGGAGAATGTCCGAAACCACCCAAGAGCAAACCTCAACATGCTTTTGTGGGTGGTGCTTGGAGTGACTATGAAGGAGATGATGATGAGCCAAAGAATGACGATATAGCTCTCATGGCTCACAACTCAAATGAGGTATTATCCGACTCATCTTACTCCTCTATTGATGATGACACTTTACAAAAAGAATATAACAAACTTTGTGAATTGAGCTTAAAAATTATAAACAAAAATAAATTTTTGAAAACTAAAAAGGAGTTTTTAGAAAATGAAGTTTATGAGTTAAAAGAAAAAGCTAAGAGATTAGAAAAGAGTAAAGGTATTGACACACCTTGCAAATCATGTGAAGAGCTTAAACTAGAAGTTGAGAAACTCAAAATTACTCAAAATGATCTAATAAAACAAACCACAAAGTTTAAGAAGTTCGATAAGAGCATTTCTTGTGCGGATGAAATTATGAAACTTCAAAAGTCACCCTTTGATAAAACAGGACTAGGATTTACGAAAATAGAAACTCCAATGGGTCAAATGAAACAAGAAAAGATTGCACAAGAAACAAATAAAATTGCTACAGCAGCCTGCGGATCAGGCGGAACCCAATTTAGGGTTCCGCCCGTTGGTCTCGAAGGTTCCGCCAGGCCTGCTTCAGCAGTAACCTCATCCACTTCGGATCGTTCAAAATTTGTTAAAGTTACATACAAAAGTGGAACAAAACCTATGTTTAAAACTGGAGTAGGATTTAGTAAAAATGAATTTAGAGCTAAAACTACTCAACCAAGACCTAAGACTCTAATTCCCAAACGCCCCTTTCCAAAGAGCAACTTCAACGCTCGACCAAACTACCAACATGTTTGGAACCAAAACACTCCTAGACATTACCAAACTCCAAACCACATGCCATGGAACACTTATGCTCTATTTTCATACTTGGAACAAATTAATGGCATGCTTAACCAAAATGGACCCATGAGAAATTGGGGACCAAATGTTTGAGTATTTTTCGTAAAATAGGTGTGCCTCAAAGTTTGTTTGGAACCGGATGAATGGATTAAAGATAGCGGTTTTTCAAGGCACATGACGGGTAACAAAAGCCTCTTCACTTCTTATCACAAATGTGACTGAGGTAATGTTACGTTTGGTAATAATGCTAAGAGAAAAATCATCGGAAAAGGTACAATCTCTCATGACTCCCTTTTTATTGATGATGTAGCTCATGTTGATAACTTAAGTTTTAATCTCCTTAGTATTAGTCAACTTTGTCGTAATAAGTATAATGTTCTTTTTAGTGAAAACGGAAGTAAAATACTTAAAGATGGTATAACCATAGCCAAAGGTGTCCTTAAGAATAACGTATATGTCATGAAGATGGATCCAACATCTAGAGACAAACTTTGTCTTACCTCATTTGATGAATCTTCAACTTTATGGCATAGACGTTTAGGACATGCTAACATGAGACTAATCCAAAACCTCTCCTCCAAAGACTTAGTTCGAAACCTACCTAAGTTGAAATATAACCAACACTTTTGTGATGCTTGCAAAGTCGGTAAACAAGTCCATAATAGCCATAAGGCTAAAAACTTGGTTTCTACATCTAGGTGTCTAGAACTTTTGCATATGGATTTATTTGGTCCATCCGCTATACAAAGTTATGGAGGCAACTTCTACACTTTGGTCATAGTTGATGATTACTCAAGATATACTTGGACAAAATTTTTGAAAAGTAAAAATGAAGCTTTTGATAAATTTGAGATTCTAAGTAAGAAAATTCAAAATCAAGTAGTGTCTAATATTGTGTCTATTAGAACGGATCACGGTCGTGAATTTGATAATGAATTTCAATTTGGAAACTTTTGTGATAATAATGGTATAACTCATAACTTTTCGGCTCCACGTACTCCTCAATCTAATGGTGTAGTAGAACGTAAAAACCGGACATTGCAAGAGATGAGTAGAACAATGCTTAATGAACAAAACATTCCACAAAAGTTTTGGTGTAATGCCGTCGACACTTCAACGTACATTTTATATCGAGTCCTAATTAGACCATTTTTTAATAAAACCCCTTATGAACTATATAAAGGTAAAAAGCCTACATTAGGATACTTTAGAGTGTTTGGGAGTAAATGTTTCATTCTTAACACCAAGGATTATCTCACCAAATTTGACCCAAAGTCTTATGAAGGTGTATTTCTTGGATATTCACAAAATAGTAAAGCATACATTGTTTTAAACAAAGAAACCTTAAGAGTCGAGGAATCGTTGAACGTAACATTTGACGAGAGTCCACCTCCCTCTAAGACATCACCTTTGGTAGATGATGACTTAGTTGAAAGCCAAGCAATAGAAAATCAAGAAATTTTAAGTGGTGACAAAGAAGATGAACTATTTAACAAAGAAATTGTCAATGTCAAAGAATCTAAAAGTCATCCATAGATAGTGTCATTGGCAACATTAACGAAAGAACACTAAGGTCAAAAGTTCAAAATGAAAGCAACTACTTTTGTTTCGTGTCAACCATTGAACCTAAAAATATTAATGAAGCAATTAAAGATGAGTCTTGGGTAATTGCAATGCAAGAAGAGTTAAACCAATTTGTTAGGAATGATGTATGGACATTAGTTCCTCAACCAAAGAGTCAAACTATAATTGGAACAAAATGGGTATTTCGAAATAAAATGGATGAAAATGGAATTGTGTCTAGAAACAAAGCTAGGCTAGTTGCACAAGGATATAACCAACAAGAAGGCATTGACTACGATGAAACTGTTGCTCCGGTTGCTAGGCTCGAGTCAATTAGAATCTTACTTGCATATGCATGTGCACACAATTTTAAACTCTTTCAAATGGATGTCAAAAGTGCATTTCTAAACGGAGTCATTAATGAAGAAGTGTATGTTGCTCAACCACCGGGCTTCATCGATTTTGAAAAACCAAATCATGTTTACAAACTTAAAAAGGCTCTTTACGGACTTAAGCAAGCTCCAAAAGCATGGTATGATCGACTTAAAACATTCCTAGTTGACCATAAGTATACCATGGGCTTAGTTGATAATAGTCTCTTCACTAAGAAGAAAGATTCACATATTATCATAGTCCAAATCTATGTTGATGACATTATATTCGGATCAACTTGTCAAGAATTATGTGTGGATTTCTCAAAAATCATGCATGACGAGTTTGAAATGAGTATGATGGGAGAACTCAACTTTTTCCTAGGACTCCAAATCAAACAACTAGAAGATGGTATCTTCTTTAACCAATCTAAATATATTAAGGACATGCTTAAGAAATTTGGACTAGAAGATTCGAAACCTATCAAAACTCCCATGTCCACGGAAACTAAACTCACCAAGGATGAGGAAAGTGAATCCGTAGATAGCACTAAATATAGAGGTATGATTGGTAGTCTACTTTACCTAACGGCTAGTAGACCCGACATTATGTTTAGTGTTTGTCTATGTGCTCGTTTTCAAGAAGATCCTAAAACTACCCATCTCGAATCCGTTAAAAGGATTTTTAGGTATATTAAGGGCACTACACATTTAGGTTTATGGTATCCTAAAGGAACGGGAATAGACACCATAGTGTATGCCGACTCGGATCATGCCGGTGACTATGTCGATAGAAAAAGCACAAGTGGTATTTGTACTTTTGTTGGACATTGTCTCACCTCATGGTTCTCTAAGAAGCAAACGGCTCTTGTTATCTCAACAACGGAGGCCGAGTACGTTTCAGCCGGAAAGGCATGTCAACAAGCTCTTTGGATGAAGCAAGCTCTTGTCAACTACGGAATTCAACTCAACGACATCACAATTCTTTGTGACAACAAAGGTGCCATTGATCTTAGCAAAAACCCGGTTCAACATGCTCGTACCAAACATATTGAAATCCGTCATCATTTCCTTTGTGACAGCGTTCAAAAAGGAAATATCTCAATTGAGAAAGTTTCTTCCGAAGATAACATAGCCGACATTCTCACAAAACCTCTTAAACATGAACCTTTTAATCTTCTTAGGCTAGGCTTAGGACTCATGGAACCTACATTGTAGTTCTGGACATTAGACAAAAATCACAAAAATCAAAACAAATCCAAAACCATTTTTCTCAGCAGGGTCGGTGGAACCCTCAGCCATAACGGACGGAACCCAACTCAGGGTTCCGCCGTGTCCGTCGACCCGCAGAATCATTTTCTTTGTTTATATTAAACCAAACACCCATTATCTCATACCACCACTTCCAAACTGCTACTATTCACTTTACCATCCATCCATACCTACGAATTCTTGGTCTTCCATTCATTTACATTGCAACTAAATCATCATTGTAAGTATTCCAAACATGATTACAATCCTGATCTGAGTCTAGGAATTCTATTTCTTGCACAAAAACAAAAACTTGGGGTTATGCATTAACTTGAAAAACTCATGCATTAGATTAGGTGTTTAATAAAACTAATCATGTTTCCCATAGTTAGGAATAGCATCTTTAATCAGTATAAACATGTTTGCTAAAACACCCCATGTCAAATCCTTCCAAAAATTTCTCACAAGTAGGACAAATATTTTTTCGTCTCACATTGATAATACAAAATCAAAACGTTATGTTTAAAACATCACTTGCATAATGTCTCTTGAATGCTAAAGGGAATACATAACCAATATGTATTTTCGGGTACATTCAAACGAAGCTACATTGAATTAGGAGCGTTTGGGTTATCTTTTGTTTTATAACAAAACTTGCATAAAATGATTTTGGAGCATCAAAATGAGTCAAGATAACCGCACCTCCACATTGTTTTCATATAGGCACACACTAGAACTTCCACATTATAATAGTGGTTTACGTAAACTAAAATGTGAAATTTTGTTGTTCTAGGAATCATCATGCCTCCTCTAACCCACTACGACCACAAGGACACCATTAAGTACCTACCAAAACACCACAAAACCAAAGGCCTTACCGCAAATCAAGTAAACGTTTTCAAAGCCCTAGAAAAACACTATGTCCATGAGGGTAGAACTATTGACCCATCTTTCCTAGAAGGCACAAACCTTTACGCCGATTTTGCCACAATCAACTTTGAGTGTCTTTTGAATATCGACGAGCCTATTTGTCCTAGGTTCATTCTAGAGTTCTATGCATCCTCCGTTCTCTCCACGGATGATTATGGTCATATGTCTATCAACTTTAAGGTTAGCGGTCATCATTACTCCTTCACTCTTGAGGAGTTTGCTCAAATCCTAGGTGTTCTAAACCGTGGTACTTGCCTATATTCCGACTTGCACTCCCTCTCAACTCTTGACAACCTCCAAGACCGTATCCACCCTTATGACACACCCCTTGTCTCAAAAGACGTTCTCCGTGACCACCTCTTTGTTAGGACCACCACCACTAGGAGAACCCGTTCGGGAAATGAGGTCGATAAGGACCCATATAGAATGGAAATGAACGAACTCAAACCCCAATTCAAGAAATGGGAGGAAGTCCTTAGAGCCAATGTCATTAGCACAATAGGGAACCGTGACCATATCAACCTTTGCCTTTGCTACATGCTCTACTCCTTGTCCATTAGGCAACCCTTCAACCTTGCCTACTACATGGCCAAGAGAATGGCTGACATTCCCGTGCATGGCACAACGGCTATGCCGTATGGAATGCTCTTGACCCATCTCTTTAGGTTCATCTCACCCATTCCACCAACTCCAAACGGTCTTCGCCTTAACTACTCTCTCATCCCACACACCTTTGTCCAACTAAGTGATAAGAGAGTGTACAAAGCCCAAGGAAAACGTCCACATCCTCCTACCTCATCTTCGTCTTCCTCAATGAATGAAGATGACAATTTGTCAAACTCTAGGCTCCCTCCTCTCGAATACCTTTCTCAACTTCCGGATATTCCTAATGAGTTGGAGGAGTTCAAGCAAACAAAGGGGATGTTTAAGAATATTGGAAGGTTCCTTGGAAAGCTCAAGAACAAGATCGACCGTCAATGAGTGCGAGTGTGTAGGAGTGTTTGGCACTAGGTGCTATTTGAACAAATTTGGTTGTTTAAACAATATTTGTGATGAATTTGTGTTTTAGTACAATGTTTGATACAATTTGGAACATGTAGTATCTAACTTTGATGCAGGTAGACAACTCTTGGCAAGTTGTCAAATTTTCAAGTTTATGATATTTTCACTAAGTATAGTGAAATTCTCGACCTCAAGGTCAAAGTCCTATGAAATGCATGTTTACGTGTCTATTTTTTGCATTGCTCAACCAGAAATGCCTTATCTCTTTGATTTTAGGAGTTTTCAAAAATTTTGAAAATCGTCTAGTGGGTCAAAAACGCGGACTGCCAATTTTTTTGGGTCTGGCGGATCTGGCGGTACCCAATATTGGGTTCCGCTAGTGTAAATTCTGGGAATTCCAGAATTAGCCCAACGGACCAGGCGGCACCCTCAAATGGGTTCCGCCTGTGTATTCTGAGGGTACCGCCAGCAACCTGCAGAATTTTTGTTTTCATTTTCACCAATTTAACATCCAAACACCAAAATCCAATCCTTTTAGGTAGAAATCCATTATTTGCAATGTGTTTAGCATAATAGGATACTCCTTCTTCTATAAACTTAACCAAAACCAATTCCCGCCAAAATTCAAATTTAGCCATAACAACCTCAAGGACCCCTCAAACATAAAGGAAGGAACCCTTTTAAGGGATCCTTGAAACCCCTGAGATTTATACTACCACAAATCCACCAAAACCACTAAGCATTTAGTGCAAAACTTGTCTTCTCACTTCACCATTTTCATTGGATTGACTTCCATGATTTGACAACCCACAATTAGTTTTCCAAATCATTAGAAACCTCCATTTTTGTATAGACTAACATCAAATCCAAACACTCCTTTCCATAATCCATCAACACTATAAATTAAGCCATCCTAAACACCATCAAATCACACCTTCCTCAACACAATTTCTGAAACTTATAAACCATTTTTCACCATGACTAAGTCAACAAACACCTCTCAACCATCAAGACCTATCCGGAAAACCGCCCGGATTAGTGTTAAACCACTATGGTCCAATCAACCCATCAACCTAAGTTCCTCATCCTCGGATGAATTCACATCACCCATAAAAAATGAACACTTTTTGAACCTTGCATCTCCATCACCATCACCCAATGAACCAAATAAGCTCACTCCACCACCAACTAAATCACCTATTGACCCAACTCCACCAAGTGCTCCAACTCAACCATCCAAAACTTCATCACCATCACCATTACCCAAAATTGAGCCAATGGAACTATTTGGGTCTCCTCCCACATCACCACACCCATTTGTCCAAGATCTTAATGATCTTCCACCAAGACCTACACAACCACCACCTTTTGCAAATGAATCACCAAGGTAAATTCTTGACCAAGATAACCTTTTTAACCACATTCAACCACCACAACAAGTGTACCATCCACCTAAACCATTCTTGTTTCACCCCATCTACCATGACATACATGGTCCTCTATATGGAGAACCAAACTTTGAAAACAATGATCACCCAAATCCACCACATTCTCAAGCCCAAACCTTTGAGACTTTCTTCCCCTCATATGAGGAAATCCAAAGCATGGTTGAGAACCACCTTCATCAAGCAATGGAATTTCAAACCACCTTGCTTGACTCAATACCAAATCCATCCTCCACCCAAGAACCAAAAACCAACCAACCTTCAAACCAAGAAATCAAAACCAACCCATTTCAACCCACTCATTCCCATGCTTGCTCAAATTGTGAGCAAATGGGTGAAACCATCAAAACATTGCTTAACCAATTCCAAAATGAAACTCGTGTTGCATTCCAACACGTCATAGAACGTTTGGATGCTCTTTCCCAACCCAACAAACCCTAGACAATCCTTGGAGGCCGTTTGCCCCAATTTAGGAAAGTAGGATTTTATTTTTTTTTTCTTGGTTATTTTTTAGTTTTTGTTTAGAAGTAGAAGAATAGTTCTCATTTCTTGTCTTTTGACTTTTAAAAGTCAAAATTTTACTTGGAATGATATTTCTTTCTACTCACTTTAGTACATTGTTGGTTGATCATGTTTGTGTTGTCGTTGTAGTTGCAATGTGTGTGGTAACTACATCCTTGACTATATATATCACCAACTAACAATTTTTTTTGTAGGGTACAAAATCCATGTTTTCCATCTTGGCACTCCATTTAGGGGGAGTATCGACCAAGGGGGAGCATGGGAATTATTCCGCTTCGCCACTCTTCTTTTTGTTTCGACAAAAAGGGGGAGAAATATATTAAACTTTCAAAACTTAATATGATTTTCATAACTTAAGTAAAACAAGTTTAATATTAATTTTTTTTAAGTCTTAAAAACCAAGATTTTGTGAGTTACTTAAAAACAATGTTTATGTTTTGTCATCAACAAAAAGGGGGAGATTGTTAATACAAATATCGCCTAAAAATGTTATTTATATTTTACGATCTTCGCTAAGTTTTGTTAATGACAAATGTAAACTTTAGTTTCTAAGTAAAACATAATCTTAGTTTTAAAGACTTGCATAAACTAGACTTTTGCTACATTTTACATTTCATAAAACACAACACTTCTTATTTTCTAAAAATAGAATTGTCACATCACATTTATGGCAAGTTTTGTCATTATACATTTATGGAAAGAAATGTGTTTGACTTACTTAGATGTTGCTTGCAAGTTTAGTGTTTGACTTGATATTATGTGATGTGACATTGTTTGGTTTGCAAGAGTAATGAGATGTGACTTGGTTTGGTTTGCAAGATTTATTGCAAAACCAACTACAAGCCCGGCGGTACCCTGGAGGTACACGGGCGAAACCCTTTTGAGGGGTCCGCCTGATCCGCCAGACCTGCAGAAGGTTTGGCTATAAATATTGAGCCACAAGTTGAATTTTGGCTCATCACTTGACATTACATTTTACACACACTTTCATTCTTTCATCTAACCTCTTAACATTTCATATGTGAAGTTTCTTTTTGTAGCAAAGAGATTCACGAGCTTACTAAAAGTAACAAGTATTCAACACAACGTTGCAAGACATGTTAGCTTAGCATTGTGTAGACTTGTGTAGTGATGGATCTAAACACCTTGAACTTGTGTTAGATTGATACTTTGAATTATATCACTAAGTATGCGGAATCTACTTAGTAACACTTAGAAGATTGATTGTGAGTAAGACAGTTGTATATGAATAATGACAATGTATGTAAACAAATTATTAGCTCCAATATTATTAATGATAATAATACGAGTGATCTTGATATCACTAGGGTTACACCTTGAAGCTCTAGAAACGTATATGACAACTAACTATCAAACCTTTAACCTAGGATCTCCTTTTATAGCACAAGGAGTCCTCTTCTACAAGATAAGTATAATGCTAATAGAATAAGATATACACAAGATCTATTCTATATTTATCTAGACGCGTTTCCTAACAGTTATCTAATAAGCAGTGGTAATATATGTTCTTGCAGTGGTAATGAGTTTCCACTGCAAGTACAATCTTCTGCAGTTGTAACATCTTCACTAAGCCGTGGTAACTGTTAGTATAATTCCCAACAATCCTCCCCTAACTTATGATTAATACATAAATCAATAAGTTTCTTCAAGTATTCAGTAAACATGAGAATATGGGAATTCTTCCAAACACTTATCTTCTTCTTCTTAACTCTTTATCAGCTTTCACACTTTGATCATAAATCCTTTGTAGCAAATCATCTATGACTTCAGTTCTTTCCCAACACCTAAGCTTCACAGTTCTCATCACATTCAATACTCCAGCTCTCAATGGATATTCTTTCTCAGCCAGCATAAAGACATCAACTCCATCTTGAGTAGAAACATGATGCACAGAACTTGAATCATAGAATTTCCACAAAGTTCTTTGATCATGAGCTTCAAATCTCCAATACCTATCACTTGGTTTAGGTTCATATAATCTTCTAAAGTGAACCCATAACTCCTTAGCTTTGACATCAACAAGTTCATCCTTCTTAAACTGATCTTGAACAATTTTCCACAAAGTATCCAAATCTTCTCTATCACAAGATCTAACAATATCTTCAAAATCTCTGCAAATGCTTGTGACACTTCCAGTTCTTATGATCTTCCAAGCAACACCAAAACTATCAGAAAAGATCTCCCAATTAACAACTGGATATTTTGCTTGTAGAGGTTCAATGTTAAGTACATCAGTTTCTATGAACAACATGTTTGTAACTTGCTCTTCTGTCAACTTGCTAGGACCCTCTGTTGCTTGAGATGATTTCTGAGTCTTCAACTTCTTTGCATCTTTTGATTCAAGACTCACTCCAGTCCTTTTTGTCTTCATAACTATTGGTTCTTGATCCATTGGAATGAACTTACTATCTTCTCTTTTGATTCTGTAGTAAATACCTTCAACCTATTCATGTGATATTCCTTTGAATTGAGCCATCTTCATGTTTCCAACATGGCAACAAAAAGTCTTCATCTCAGCAATAATCTGTGCCTTTGTAAGCTTTCTAGGCTTCTTTTGACCTTTTCTAACATCCCTAATGATTTCATCAAGAGCCTGCTGATTCTTCATTAGAATGAAATCTTTAAGTTGTGCAGACCTTTGTTCTTCATTTAAGGTTGTATTTGCAATAAGTTCAATGGCCTTCTTCCTGATTATTTGATCATTGTTAACCAAAAAATCAATCTCTTCTTCTGTAGGCACATAAGTGAATAATGGAGGTTTCTCATGTATAACAGTTGGTGAGATACTTGAAATTGGTTCTGCCATAACAGCTTCAAGTTTATCCAA
This sequence comes from Artemisia argyi, assembly GCA_030686995.1. NCBI lineage: Eukaryota > Viridiplantae > Streptophyta > Magnoliopsida > Asterales > Asteraceae > Artemisia > Artemisia argyi. The sequence continues at coordinate 93,311,201 of CM060709.1, forward strand.
CCTTTTTGCTTCCATAAAGTTAACAACTTCATCTTCCTCAAGCTTTCTTTTTCTTTCAATCTCTGCTGCTTGCTGTTGTGCTGCCAATCTTGCATCAACATTAATTTGAGCTTGTTCTTTCTCAGAAATCTTTCTAGTAAGCTCTTGTTCTGAACCAGTCATAATTGCTTTTCCTTTGACTGATCTTATTCTGGCAGCTTCTTCCTCTGCACTGGTAATTTCTTGAGTAGCAGTGGGAATTGTTCACTTGCAGTGGTAATTGGTTGATCAGTGGGAACTTGTTCTGCTTCAGTGGAAATTGGTTGAGCAGTTCCAACTAAATCATCAAAATTAAAACCAGCATCAGCATCCATATCTTCAAAATCTAATTTCCTCCCCTCAGTCTCAGCAACATCATCTTTTGCTTGAGCATTATCAGAATCATTGAGCTCAGCAAAGTCTTTTTCAAAATTTTTACTCCTCTCCTTAAGCTCTGCATCTATTTTCCTCCCCTGTTTGGAAGAATCTCCCAAAACTTTAGTAGAACTTGCAAAAAACTCATCCTGAGGTGAAGATGATGAAGATAACACAACTTGAGATCTTTGCTTCTTGAGATTCTCAACTTCATTCTGCAATCCTTGAATCTCAGCCTTCAATTTATTCAGCTCTGTGGCATGTTGTTCTTTGGTCTGTGCCAGATCTTTCTCCAGAGCTTGAACCTGCTTGACTAACTTGGTACAAATGTCCATCAATTCAGTTTGTTGCACACTGCCTTCATCACTTCCAACTATGTAACCTGCTGGGAGAGGTGAATCATTAGGCATTGATTCAGACTCTTCCCAAGTTGGACTAGGATGAAGCCTTGAACCACCACTGCTTGTTCCTAAACCAAAAGGCTCAGCAACATGCAATGTTGAGATGAGAGAATTTGGCTGTTTAGACCTTCTCTCATAAGTGTGAGTTACAGCAGGGGTATTTTGAATTTGTGGAACAACAATAGTGGGTGTGTGTTGAGATGCAGCTGGGATTGGTGCATCCTCACCCTGTACTTGAGCAATTTTAGCAAGCATTTGAGGCAAAAGTGGATGAACCTCCCCATTCCAAAGATCTGAAGCCTTACACATGTTTTGAAAAACTTTTGGCTTAAGAGTGGAAGGTTCATAAATTCTATTGTGAGGGTGCAGTTGAAACTCATTTAACACTGCTTGCACAAACCTTGGATACATCAAAAATTTATGTTGACTCTTTACATTGCCTTTCATATTATTGAAAATAAACTTTGAAAAATTGAAAGTCCTATCTGTTGCCAAACAAACCAAAGGATAAGCCATGGTTGATGCAAATTGTTCATAAGATGTTTTCTTAGGACTTAGGCAATGTAAAAGAGTATGAATTAAAAATCTCCAATGGGGACAAAAACATCCTTTTCTAAAAGTAACTTTTTGTGCAGATGTATCATACCCCATTAAAGCAATATTAGTGAAAATTTCTGAATTAGGTAATGTGATGATACCATTGAGATCATCCAATTGGAGAATTCTCCTCAAGGATGACTCAGTAACATCAATAGTTACCCCATCAACTGTGGCTCTTAGAGCATCCACAGATTCTTGTGTGTCTCCCTGTTCAAGAGTTATGGACTCCACAGTGTTCCAGAACTGTTTGATTTGAGAGACATAGATTGTGGGATTAATAGTTAAGGCATACCTTATATGAGTAGTGTTTAGAAAATCCACAATCTGATGAAAAATAGGGCCACTCTTCTCGTTTGATTTTTATAAGTAAGCCACTTGGTTGTGCTCCTCGACAAATCTTAGAATCGCCATGATATTTGTGAAAAGAGAGAATAAATGTGTTATTAATCAAGATAAAAAAGCAAGCCGTATAATGATCAATTTATACTAATAGGGTTTGAGGAGGTTGCGCAATGTGAATTATCTTTAGAAAGAATTATCTTTGGAAAAAGAATAATTTAAAATAAGTAAGGAGATAATTCACAAAATATTTTACCCTATTAATGAGGAAAGACGGTTATTTTTACAATGGCTAGTAAAAAATGGATTACTGACACAACAGTTGTAACGGCTAGTTCATCAGTGGAAAAATTACACTTGCAGTGGTAACTAATGAACTAGCAGTGGTAAAATTTTCACAACATATCAAAGAGCAGTGGTAAATAAAACATGAAAATTTGCTGCTCTTATCATAGTTTTTAGCAAACTACCAGCTATCAACGGATTTGATATGTCTTTACCATGAGCCGTTTGCTTATGGACTAGCCAACTCTTGATCACATGGATGTATGGTGAGTTGATAACCTAGTTTTTGGTAAACTACCAACCATAAACGGATTTGATAAGTCTTTACCAGTAGCCGTTTGCTCTGGACTAGTTGATTCTTATGTGGATTAGACATGGTGAATCAATAACCATTTGTTGTGTATTTATGAAACACACCTTATTACTCCAATGACTCCAATAATATGGGTTGTATTTTGCAAACCAAAATAACTTTCAACTTAACCCATAAGAATTAACCCAAAGTAACTTTTTAGCCAAGTTACTATTCACAAAAATATCTTCCAAAAGTCAACCCGATAATAACCAAATTTACTCCTCCAACCTACCAAAACAAGTAGGAGTAAATATCCTTCATTAATTAGAAGTCGACCTTGACTTTGCATATAAAAGGGGGCTCAACATCTTTTATCTTTCATCAACACTTTCTTTCAATAACACAAACCCTATACATCATCATGAGTTGGTTTCCAATAATCTACATCTCTTCTGATGATTCTTCAGATGAGGAAATTAGTTACTACTCAGACTCTGAAGAACTGTCTGCTGGATGGAGTGGATATTTTCCACCAAGTGCTGCAACTGCTACATCTTCAAGTATTAAACCCAATAAGAAGATATCAGCTGATCCTGCTCCATCTCTAGAGTTTTATTCAAGCTCTTCATCTGATGATGATAATGATCCAACCTTTGATCTTTCCAAAGAGCTCCCAAAGGCCCTCACCACAGCATTGACAACTGCAATAAACAACATGAAGTGGCCAGCTGTTGAAAAGCCTAATCAAGCACCAAGACCTCCTAAGCAAGTTTTAGGACTTGCTTGTCCAAGAAAACAACTCTCTTTTGATGACAAGAGAAAGAAAATTTCCAAGGGCAAGCAGCAGTATGAGGGAAAAGGAAAGAAACCTATGGAATAGGTGTTAGGTTGTAGGTCCATGTCTTATGTGATGGTTTTCTGTAATGGTGACAATGTTTTGTTGATGGTTGTGGTGTACTTTTCTTAATGATCAATAAAAGTACTCTTTTGTTCTTGATATTATCACCAATCTTTCTATTGTTGTATGTTAATAACCACTGTGCTCTTGATAACTCTGCATACAAGTTAGTAGAAAACCATACATACAATACAAACAATATTAGTACCTAAAAAGTATCCTGCAACACTGAAAAGTATTAGACATCAAATATTTATGGATTGAGCATTCCAATACCTGTTACCAAGTATTGAAACCTACCCACATCAAGCCCTTTTGTTAATAAATCAGCATAATTGTCATCAGTATGAATTTTGACAACATTAATAAGCTTTTTCTCAAAACAATCTCTAATAAAGTGATGTCTAATTTCAATATGTTTAGTTTTAGTGTGTTGCACAGGATTTTTAATAATGCATATGGTACTACTATTGTCTATATAGATAATGGTGTTCATGAAATTGTACCCATAGTCCAATAATTGATTCTGAAGCCAAAGGATCTGAGCACAACAACTAGCAGCTGCAACATATTCTGCTTCAATGGTTGAAGTAGCCACCATAGTTTGCTTCTTGCACAGCCATGACACCAATCTACATCCAAGAAATTGACATCCTCCAGTAGTTGATCTTCTATCCAAACTTGCACCAGCATAGTCACTATCTGAGTATGTGATCAACTCCATTGGAGAGTCTCTTGGATACCATAATCCTAGATTAGGATAAGTCTTCAAGTATCTAAAAATCTTTTCCACTGCTGTCATATGTGGTGTCTTTGGAGTCACTTGAAATCTTGCACAAGCACATACAGCAAACATAATGTCTGGCCTTGATGAAGTAAGATACATCAAAGAACCAATCATAGATTTGTAAGTGTGGACATCAACATTAGCACCACTAGCATTCTTCAACAATAAGTGAGTGGTCTTGTCAGCAGGGGTATTAGAAGATTTTGCATCAGTAAACTTGAACTTCTTAATAATCTCAGCCACATATTTGTCTTGACTGATAAATATGCCTTCCTTACTCTGTTGAACTTGCAGCCCCAAAAAAAATGTAAGTTCCCCCATAGAACTCATTTGAAATTCATCCTTCATCAGCTTCTCAAACTCTTTGCACATCTCTTGTTTTGTAGACCCAAAGATAATATCATCAACATATACTTGCACAAGTAGGATATCACCCTTGTCTTTCTTGATGAACAAAGTTTGATCAATCTTGCCTCTATGAAACCCATTATTCAACAAATAATTAGCTAAGGTTTCATACCACTTCCTTGGAGCCTGATGTAAGCCATAAAGAGCCTTAACCACTTTGTAGACTTTATTTGGGTGTTGAGGATCTTCAAAGCCTGGAGGTTGAGAGACATACACCTCCTCATCAATAGTTCCATACAGAAAGGCACTCTTAACATCCATTTGACAGAAAAACAAGCACTCATTCTTCTTGCTATGTTTCTTGGACTCATACACTTCACTTATGAACCCATGAATATCATCTTTCTTTGTCTGTCTTCTAGTCTTCACACCTGATTGAAGTTCACCAATAACATTATCAATTGGATGCACTTTGTGAATTGTAGACTGTGATGTGCTAGGAATATCATATGTTGTAGGCATGTTTGAGATCTCTACATCATCACTTGGTGATTCCTGAGAAGTATGGTCCACATTTGGGCTTACAGTGGAAACTTCTGGTGTAGCAGTGGGAATTGAGTTACCACTGCTAGTAGGAATGTCTTTGTTCACACCATCTGCATCACTTGGTTTTTCAGAATTATCAACAAAGTCCCAAAGTGTCATAACAATTTGATCTTCATCATCTTTACAATCTTCATCTTCATCAATGAATTCTTCTGAATCTTCAAAATCTTTGTCTCCAGTACTTGAAGTGAGAGGAACATAATTCATTGTATTTGATAATGTTTCAAGATCAAATAGCCAATCTGGTCCTGAACCTGCCATGTTTGCTTTATTTTCAAGAAACTGAACATGCAAGTTCTCTTCAATCTTCTTTGTTCTTAAGTTATAGACTCTAAAAGCCTTGCTAACCATAGAGTATCCAACAAAGAAGCCTTCATCTGACTTTTCTTCAAATTTGCCCAGATGATCAATGGTATTGAGAATAGTAACATGACACCCAAATGGCCTCATAAACTCCAAAGTAGGAGGTCTTCCTCTGAACAGCTCATAAGGTGTCTTGCTCTTTGTTTTGACCACTAAAACTCTGTTCTGAATGTAACAAGCAGTGTTAACTGCTTCAGCCCAAAAAGTCACTGGAAGCTTGGAAGCAGCCAACATGGTTCTAGCAGCCTCAATTAGTGTTCTGTTTCTTCTTTCTGCAACTCCATTTTGTTGAGGAGTTCTTGCAACACTAAATTCTCTTTTAATACCTTTGTCCCTGCAGAAATCATCCATAACTTTATTCTTGAACTCTGTCCTATTGTCACACCTGATGATCTTGATTTTCTTTTCAAATTGATTTTCAACTTGAGTGATGAATGTCTTAAGAATGCCTGTTGTTTCATCCTTGGTACTCAGAAAGAAAACCCATGTGAATCTACTGAAATCATCAGTCACAACTAGACAATACTTCTTCAAATTGATGTTGCTCACAGAGGTAGGACCAAACAAGTCCATATGCAGCATAAAGAGTGGTTGATTGATTGAATTGAATGCCTTGGTCTTGAATGAAGCTCTGTGTTGCTTTCCTTTGAGACAGGCAACACAAGTTTGGTCATTTTCAAATATTTTCTCTGGTAGGCCTCTAACAAGTCCATCTTTCACAATCTTGTTGATGGTCTTGAAGTTAACATGACCAAGTCTTCTATGCCAAAGCATTGATTCATCCAAAGTGGCTTTAGCAAGCAAGCAAGTAACATCATTATTAGCCACTATGTTCTGCATGTCAATGCTGTACAAATTTCCTTTTCTAGGGATTTTAAGCAAAATGTCACATTCATCAGGAAGCTTATAATCCTTAGATAAGATATAGCATTCATCTTCTGTGAATAGAACTCTATGCTTCTTGTCACACATCTGTGACACACTAAAGAGGTTGTACTTGAGTTCTTTCACATACTGCACATCTTCAAAATCAATGTTTCCAGCCTTGATTGTTCCTTTGCCAGAAACTTTGCCACCAATTCCTCCTCCAAAGCTGACAAATTGTCCATCATAGGGTTGAAAGTCTGAAAGATAGGACTTATTGCCAGTCATGTGGCTGGAACATCCACTGTCTGAGTATCCTTGATCATTAGAAGTCTTTGAATGTCCCTGCACACAAAATAAAGGAATTAGTTCCTTTTGGGGACCCAAGCCACAAATGACTTGGATCTGCCTCGTGTATCAATATAATTAAATCTATCAAAGGTCATTGATACACCATTGGGATGGTCTAAGGTGATGGTTCCTTTTGGTTTCCATTCCCAATGAGCTGAGGCCTTAACAGCATTTCCCATATTTACCCTTTTCTTGTTAACAGACCTACCAGTGGTAACCTTTGGCCTTGCAGTGGTAACTGCTGGCTTAGCAGTGGAAACTGCTGATTTTGAAACTTTAGGTACCCACTTCTGATTATTGTTAACTTTCTTTTCAAAATTTATCTTTTTCCCTGTTTGAGTAGATTTAACAAAAGTAGTAACAGGGGGCTTAGGGTAAAATCTGTTTTTATTTCTGGCAGTGGCAACTGCTGGTCTAGCAGTGGGAATAGGTTTAATGCCAGAATGAAGCAAAACAGACCTGGGAATCATCTTGCTAAGTGGATTTAGGTGAGTTAAGTTATTAGCATTTTGTCCATTCACCCAAGTATTCCCAAACACTTCCCTTCTTCCCAAGTGGTAGGTACAGCTATAAGCCAAATGGTCAAAGCTACCACATATATGACAGGGTTTGTTATTGAACACAAAGTCACTACCAAATTGCCTAGATTTGACATGATTCCAACTCCTCATATTACCCCTAGGAGTTGGTGACCTACTTCTGTACATCTCTGCATATCTAGTAGTGGGCCTAGTGAAATTAGGTTGTGACCTAGGCTTCTCTTTGACAACATCAGGAATACTTCTTTTAATCTCCACTTTAACATTTTCAGGAATACTAGGTTTAGACTCAACATTCAAATTATCATCTTTAAGAGATGAGTCACTAGCACTATCAAATACATCAACCTCAACCTCAACTTGTTCAATTTCAACTGGTTTAACAAACTTTGGTCCATAGGTCATAGGTAGATCCTGAAATTCTTCTAAACCTGTGTGAGCTAAGTCAATGCCAGGAGGTGATGGAACACCTCTTAGAGGTGGTGGAACTGTTTTGTATCCAAGTCCTGATTTGGCTTTGCTTTCAATTTGGGCTTCCCAAATTTTATCAATACACTTGGATTGATGATCCAGTGTTTGCTTAGTTATTATTATATTCTCACTAGCAACTTTAACCTTTTCTAGTTCTTCTCTAAGAACCTTATTAACAGCAACCTGATAATCTAAGTCTCTTCTTAATACTGCAATATCATCATTGAACTTAGATTCATTTGCCCTATAATGCTCTAATTGAGTTTCTAAAACACTTAGGCCTCTTTTATGATTTGATAAGTTATAATTAGTATGAGTTAACTCTATGTGTTGCTCATTAAATTGTGCTTTAAGTTTCTCATACTCTTTTAAGGCCTTACAAGATTTAGAACAAGCATTATCAATTTGTACCTCAGAGTCAGAAAAAGCCATTAGTGCAAGCTCTGTAGCAACCATTGCAGACTCTGAATCATCTTCCTCTTCCTTAGTCATAAAACTCCAATCAAAGCTCACTCCATCAATGGCCAATAGCCCCTTTGGCTCATCAGTAGTAGGTTCCTTCTTCTTGTCCTGCTTGTACCAAGTTGACTTGTTGTCAGACTTCCTTGGCTTCCTACACTCCCTGGCAAAGTGCCCCTTCTTATGACAATTGTAGCACTCCACCTTCTTTTTGTCAAAACCTACTGTTTCATTGCCACTGATGTTGATCTTTCTTCCAGTCTTCTTCCAAAACTTCTTTGTCCTTAAGCTTAGTAATGCTACTTGCCATTTAATGTCCATCTCCTCCATATCATCTTCATCAATTTGATCCAGATCCTCATGATTGAGGATTGAACCACCCACTTGACTTGATATAAAGGCATAAAAAGTAGTATCACTAAGCCCTGCAATCTGTCTCTTTGAGCTACCAGTGGAAACACTTCCACTACCAGTGGAAACAACAATGTTAGCACTGTCATCATCACTATCACTTTCTTCATCTGAACTATCATCAAGAGATGATGATATAAGTGCTACACTTCCTGAACTTGAGCTTATTTTGCCAGCTTTCTTCAGTCTTTGTTCAATAACCTTGAAGTTATTGTACAAGTCATTAAGTTTCATGGTCTCCAATTCTGGCTTATCTTCCCACACAGCAACATTGGTTCCAAACTCAGAGGGTAAGCTTCTTAAGAACTTTAGATTGAGGTCTTCCCTTTCCACCTCAATTCCAAAAACAGTGAGTTGAGTAACAATCTTTTGTAGCCTTGTGAAGATGCTATCAAGAGATTCATTACTTGATGAACCAAAGTTTTCATAAGTCTGCTTCAGCAAGGTCTTTTGAGTCTTCTTGGTGGAATCATTACCACCAAAAACTTCACAGATCTCATCAAAAAGAGTCTTTGCAGTCTTGTACTTGCTGAATGCTAGTACTTGGTCTCTGGGAAGTGTCATCAGCAACAAACCTCTTGCCTTGAGATCATTCTTCAACTGAAGTCTTTCATCATTAGTAACAGGTCCAGTGTTGACTTTAATTACTTCCTTGCCACCAATCATCTCTGAAGTAGAACCTGGTTTGAAAGAATTTCCAACCATAATGATCTCCCAGAGTGTGTAATCTTGGACCATAAAGAATTGTTCTATCATTAGCCTCCACATCTCAAAGTCATTCAACTTAAGCTTTGGAAGCTTAGCAGCAATGTTTGAGTTACTGGTTTCTGTCTCCATTGATTCTTCTGAGTGAACTTGAGTCTTCTAAATCAAAGTATCAAAGCCTGGCTCTGATACCACTTGATGGATCTAAACACCTTGAACTTGTGTTAGATTGATACTTTGAATTATATCACTAAGTATGCGGAATCTACTTAGTAACACTTAGAAGGTTGATTGTGAGTAAGACAGTTGTATATGAATAAGAACAATGTATGTAAACAAACTATTAGCTCCAATATTATTAATGATAATAATACGAGTGATCTTGATATCACTAGGGTTACACCTTGAAGCTCTAGAAACGTATATGACAACTAACTATCAAACCTTTAACCTAGGATCTCCTTTTATAGCACAAGGAGTCCTCTTCTACAAGATAAGTATAATGCTAATAGAATAAGATATACACAAGATCTATTCTATATTTATCTAGACGCGTTTCCTAACAGTTATCTAATAAGCAGTGGTAATATATGTTCTTGCAGTGGTAATGAGTTTCCACTGCAAGTACAATCTTCTGCAGTTGTAACATCTTCACTAAGCCGTGGTAACTGTTAGTATAATTCCCAACATGTAGTTTACACTTCATTTGATTGTGTATTTTCAGTAGTGATCGGTTAGTATTTTAGTCCTCAAAATACAAAGAGTGTTGGGAGTTGTTGTACCCTAGTAAAAGAACTAACGGGAGTGGTTGTGCCCTTGTAAAAGAACTCGACATTTAGCTTTGTGTCGGTAAAAGTATAAGCGACGTGTAAGGTTTTCTCCGCCGGTGAAAGGAGCTTGTTGACTAGTGAAAGAAAATCTCGAGTTGGATACTCGGGGCGTGGACGTAGGGCAAGGAAAAAGAGTCATTGTAGCCGAACCACAATAAATACTCGTGTTGTGGTTTGATCGTTTCTTTCATTTACTTGCATGTTATATATATTGTGTTTGTGCATATATCTTTGATCAATCGGAAAGTTTCAAAGCTAACTTAACAAGTTAAAAAGATTTTAATCGGTAAACTATTCAACCCCCCTTCTAGTTTTTCACAAAATAAAATGGACTAAAAGATAATAATGATATTTTATTAAAGTGGTTATTTAATCAATAATAATGAATAAAATATGAGGATGTAAGAAATTTTTTATTAATAATTGAGTTAGTGAAAATGTGAATTGTGAGAGAGTGCAAAGAGGTGAGGTCTACCATTAAGTTTCAATCAACCATACCAAACATTTACTTATAAGAATGAATCCATTACTTGAATGCAAAAGTCACAAACCAAACGGGCCCTTAATCTTTTAACACTTTGTTCTCGAGTTTAGTTTTGAAAAGAAACAAAAGAAAACAAAACAAAATTGTGAAAAACTTGTATTTTTCAATCTTATTAATTTGAATGGAAAATATAAATTAAACCTTTTTTCAAAAGTTAATAGAAATGAAAGTAAGTTAAAGTTTTGTAAGTCAAATGACAAAACTATTTTTATACTTTTAAACTTTAAATATCGGTATAATTATAAATGGATTTACTATTTTTATTTCCACTCATTATTTTTAAACTTAAAAACATAAAAAATTTCTTTCTTTTCTCCTCTTATTTTTCATTTAAAAGCACAAAACTTTTTCACTCTCTTTTCTTTACTTTTCTTTTCTTCATTTTTATTTTTTTCTTTAATAAAAACTCGAGAACACAAAAATTTGCTTTTTTTCTATGTGATGTATTCTCTTAATTATATAAAAAATTGATGCCATATCACTAATAATGTTAAAGAATATTTTTGTTATCAAGGATTTGTTAAATGTTATAAAAATTTTGTGTGTTCTTTATACAAATTTTATTTATTTTGTTGTTAATTTATGTTACTCTTTTTGTACGGGTAAAGTTGTCAAAATTATATACCAAAAATAATTTTAAAAAATTTATTTTATATTTATGAAGCATGACTATTTCCTATTCATCTATCTGTTAAGTATATAATACTATTGTAAATTAACAACTCAAATGTAACATATCATTTATTTGCATAATATCAAAATCGATCGCTATAACCATATTTCTTTTTACAAAAAATTAAAAACTGTTATTTCACGGTTTTCTATTTAACCTCGTAAATTCACCGGTCAATAAACTTACATATATTATAACCTCTTTTTACGTAGACCTTTTTTCTTTTACTTATTAAATATTCGTGGAATGGATATTGGCTAATCACTTGATTAATGTTCATCCCATACGTTTGTTCTTCAAGACAATCAAATTTGAAGACGACGATGCATGGACGTTTATTAATTTAATAGTTACAAACCAATTGTTTATCGAATCATTTACTTATTACTTACTTTTCCTTCATAAAATAATGAAATCTATTTGCGATCGTTGTTGTTTGTTAACTCATTAACGCATGTAGCTCCTTAATGAATATTCTTTTTAAAAATTATCGTGATTCCACTGGTTGATAAGCTAGTTGTTCTTATAAACTACATGAGAATTTCAATAGATTAACAAGAAAATAAACTACAATACTCTTTATGTACCCATTCGAGCTCGAGCCCATTGGCTCGTGCCCGTCAGGCTCAAGCCCGTTTGGCCCGCACCTGTTCGCACTCAAGCCCATTTGACATGTTGCCCGTTCGGGCTTGAATATGAATATTTGTATAATGTGCTTTGTTATTTGTATTAGTGACATTTAATGCAGGAATTTTGTTTAATTTGGTTGTACAATATGCTTGATAATTTGTATTTCTTAAGTAAGAGGTGCTTCAATAACTGTATTAATTGTATTTATTGACCAGTTAATTAATTGACTACATTAAATAGCATTAATGTGGGTTTTTTTTTTTTTTCTTTTTTTAATGTGCATAAAAGTGGTGTACACAATTAGGGGTGGCAATTTCTGACCCGACACGAAACCCGACCTGGAACCGACACGAAAATTAACAGGTTCGGGTTGAGCTAAATAGATTGTGGGTCAGGTTTGGGTCGACATATCTAACCCGTTTATTAAACAGGTCAGGTTCGGGTTGGGAATAAAATAAACGGGTCGACCTGCCAACCCGTTTAAGTTTTTTTTCTTAATTAAAAATTATTTATATTTAATTATACTTGTTAAATGGGTTAAACGGGTCGACCCACTAACCCGTTTAACCAATTTAACTCGTGTAATGTGCTAACTTTTATATATAAACGGATTAAATTGGTCAACTCGAAACCCGTTTAACATATTCAACCCATGTAACCTATTTAACATGTCAATCTAATTATATATACGGGTTAAATGGGTCAGGTTCGGGTTACGTGTAAACAGGTTAGGGTTAATATAGATGACCTGATGATTTAAATGAGTCAGGTTCAGGTTGGGGTAGGTTGGGGTTTTCTGACCCACCAACCTGACAACCCGAACCCGCCAACCCAAACCCGACCCGAATTTCCACCCCTATACACAATGCTTCTTGGTTTGTAAGTCTGAAAATTATTTGCATTAAAGTGGTATACACTATTATTATTTTCTTATAAGTCTTAAAATATTACAAACATTGAAAGCTATACTTGTAACAGCTCAAACTTTTTAAAGACACTTAAATTTCTACGGTTTTAATTATATGTGTATGCATATTTCCTATTAAAAAAATATATTTGGTCTTAACCATTTTACGACTTCTAAATATAGACATCCTAAATACATCGTTATTATAAAGTAGTGTAGATAATTGTTTTGCGTCAAGACTAATCATTAAGTTTCGATCAAAGGCAGAAAAATTTTAGACCCAACTTGCCATGTTGCCACCTTAACCATGTAGGAACCGTATTTGGACTGAATTTAGCTACTTTTCAGTTTTCACTCTCGAAAGTGCCTACCATGAACAAACTTGCAACTTTTAAAATATGATACCAAGTAATTTTTTATTTATTAGCATAAACGCCATGAACATCACAGGTTACCATGAATTGGCGAACGAACTTGTAAAAAGTTCATTTTCACAAATCACAAAGCATCATTACTAACAGTCATAGCACCAAAAGTTTAAAGTGATGAAAATATTGGTACGCCTGGTAAGGTGTACCCTGAATCTACTATAAATATGTTACCAGTCACATAGTTTGATGAGTCATGAATTAGGTACTTGACCAACGAAGTCAAGGCTGGGTCAGTAACGCCCAGTTCTTTCAATGGCATCGTTTTTGAAACCACATTTTTGAACCATTTCTTTTGCAGAAGTTCCTCCGTAATCTCAGATTTGAAAATCCCTGGAGATATTGAGTTTACCCTAATCTTGTGTCCTCCAAGTTCCATTGCCATTACCTGTATTTATTAGGGAGCTTGTTAAACAAAGATAGTAGGGCACATGTCCGCATCATTCATAGTGATTAATGATTGGAGGTGACAATATCAACAGTCACATTTTGGGTAAAAGGGCTTCACCCTGGTAAAATATATTAATCACAGAAACAGTTGAAGTACAATCAAATGCGGTTGACGTGCCACATTAACCTCAAGCAACGCTTGAACCTCTAACCACTAATCGCTAGTGACATGCCACAAAGCGAAACAAACTAAAAACATACAGTAACTAAACCTCCAAAAAATAATTGTAAAAATCAACAACAGTCACATTTACTATATGAACTGAATGATTTGGGTTATGTTTTATGTTAATGGGTCAAACTGGCGAAGTAAAAAAACAGCTGGAAAGAAAACAGACCCCCAACATGTACTTCTAGTGCATAAAACTTTCTAAATTGACCTACACATAAAGAATGAGAATATCACTGACGTATTAAAGTATTTATATCATCTTCAACCTACTAACCATAAAAAAATTGTGGACAAACTATTTCAACCTATACCAAAAAGTTACCCATTTTGACGTTTTACTCAACTAACCTGATCATCAGAACAGAGATGCAAATTTGATATTCGAAGCTATTCTAAGGGGTCACAAGGTTTGACAGTTTGAGGTATCAAGGGGACAATACATGATCATGCTAAAGTATATGCATGAACTTTTAGTTCTTTGACTTTTGAGGTCAAATGCACATATTTTCAACACTGATAAGTAGTCACAAATATCACACAATAATTGTTTACTGTCATATGTAGATTTGGGTGAATTCATTCAGATTATGTTAACTTAAAAATTAGTCTATTTGACCCCACAAGTCAAACTACTTTTCTAAAACAAATGATAATATTTCCCAAAACATAAAATAGGACATAAACAATTATTAAAAAAAAAAAAAAAAAAAAAAAAAAAAAAAAAAAAAAAAAAAAAAAAATTACTATTATAGGCCTTCAAAATGTCACTCATGAAGAGTAATAAGAAGTGAAAAACTGAAAATGAGACAGAAACTCCAAAAAAGAGCCTAGTGTTAGCTTATTTACATACTTCCATTAAATATACGTTTGCATACATTTGGGACGTGAGAATGATTTATACTAGAGTTGTCAAAATAAATAGGTCGGGTGGATTGGATAACGGGTCCAAATCAGGAATTTTTAAGCATGCAACAAAATGGGTGGACACTCAGGGGCGAAGCTTGGAAATTTCAAGTGGGGGGTCGGGATCTAAATTTTTTTTCCCCTAACACTATGGAGGGGTCGAAATCGAATTAAATTGGGAGGGCGAAACCGAAAATACCGAAATTTTTCTACACGAAAATTATATACCCCTACATCTGCAAAAAAAATTTCGGGGGGTCGGCCGCCCCCCCCCCCCCCCCCCCCCCCCCCCCGGCCCCTTAGAAGCTGCGCCCCTGGGTGGACTGGTTTGACCCGCCAACACCTTTTGTCCGTTTTGAAACTAATGCACTAAATATGATCACAAAAAGTGTGCCATAATGATAACAATATATATTTTCTGGAAAACTGGTTCAGGATGCTTTAGCCGACTTTCGACTGGTTTAGCCTGTTTGCAATGTTTCCTTAATAGCTAATGAATTC
>CM060709.1:93326853-93392081 GCA_030686995.1 Artemisia argyi
TGGTTGATGGGTGGGTCGGTTCCTCTTTTGTCTCCTAGAAATATATCTAAGGATGGAAAGGTGTGTAAAGATTGAGGTTCCGGTTCATCAACACTAGGAAATTCCCTAGAACTAGGAGTAAGGTTATCACTACAAGTGTTCAAACCTATATCCTCAAGTGGTGCCTGGTCCAAGGGTTCTACCTCCATTGAAATTCCTAAAGTTTCTTCTACTTCTTCCGGGTAAGTCACGGGCGGTGCGTGTGCCTCAAATGATGGTTGAGTATTTTGTGGGCTTATGTTGTTCACCTCATCATTCCATGTGTCAGGATCTAGCCCTAACATTCTCCCAAGTATCTCACGTGCTTCTCTAGGCATCTCAACTTCTATGTCCGAATCATAAGGGTCATCCTCCATATTCTGACTGCTATATACAAATTGCCCAAGAGATTCATCATCTGTTTCTTGAGATTCATCATCATCGATCATAAAACCTAGGTCTTTTTGATCAATGTGATCATGCTCGGCTAAATCCTCCTCAATTGTTTTCTTAGGTAGTGATAATAGCAAACCTAGTGCTTCATCCAACTTATGATTTGTTGCAATGGCTCTCTCCATAATTCCTTGGAAAACTAGGTCGCATTTCCTATTGGCCTCACTAAAACTAGATCTTAAACATGGAGGTTGTTCATAAGAATCTATCCTAGGTGAAGGCTCATATGATTCATAGGTGTCTCTAAATGAGGTATTTTGAACTCTTTGGTGTGTTAACCGCTCAACCCTATCTTGCAATCTTAGAAGTCTAAGTGTAGAGTCCATTTGAAGCAAATTACAAACAAAATCACAAAGAAAAGATAGACTACGAGAAAGCTACAAAAGAAAAAATCTCACTTGATAGGAATTTAATGAGTAGACCTAATAAAAATCAAATTCAACCTAAACAATAACTATTCCCCAGGCTGCGGCGCCAAAAACTTGATGTGTGGGAATCGCACCAGGCTTTACCTCTCAAGGGATCTTGAGAAGCTTACAACCCCCACCAGGTAGTGTACCTGATCGTTGTAGTATAATATAGTGACAAGTACCGGGGGATTGATCGTTCAGCTAGGAATAGTGTCGTTAGGATTGAAATTAATCTAACTAGGTCTAAAGGTGAAGGATGATTCTTTTTATGTTTTTATATTTTATGAAAAGCAAGTAAAAATCTCGGGTATTGGGAGAGTGGGCGGAATTAGTTGCTAATCAACTAACCCAAAAGCTACTAATTAATCTAATAAACAAGAAAATAAACTAAGGTTCTACAAGATAAGTGAAGCATGTCTACCCATGGTATGTTACTCCTTGCTAGCTATCCAATCCTACCTATTGAATTGTAACCTTGTTTTAATTGACGGGTTGTATTCCTTAATACCATTCATGGGGTATCGCACATAACTCCCCAATTCTATGAGCTCTTATCTCCTCCTATACCATGCCCAGCACAACCATAGGGATTGTAAACAGTGGCTCATGCATTAAATACAACCAATAAAGACCTTAGTGCAATAGGTTCATGTTTCCTAAGACGTTCAAGCATGTTACCATTTGGAGATCTGCCAGTTTTCTTAAGCCTAACATATAAATCATTCAATCAAAACAAGAATCAATAGGAAACAAGGATTATAAACTAAACCAACTAGATCTATTGAAGTTGTCACGCCTTAATTGATGGAGATAGACACAACATCAACAAGAAATCAATGAGATCTAATCAATTATATACAAGTTTCACATAATCATAAGTAGACACAAGGTGAATTAGCAAATCATCATCAAAGAAGAGCAAACAACAATGATAATGGAAAACATAATTAAGATAGAATCATCAAACCAATACATGATGTTTACGGAGTGATTGAAACCCTCTAAGTTGCTAGAAAAACACCCACCTAAACCCAGGAATCGACCTTAGGGTTTAGGGCTTACAAAAAGTGAAGTTATGATGTTATATTTATAGGCATGTTTTCTGTCGGCAAGGCTTGATGGCGTCAGCTCGTTTTCTTGACGCCGTCAAGACCATTTTTTCACCAAATTGCAGATCTCTTCGTCGTCTTCGCGTGGGCTTTTGAATCACCTAAATCCGAGTTCGTATGCAAAAGTTATGACCAAAACATATCAACTACTCCGCGCGCAAGTTTTGACAAGTTAACATGTGACGGCCTTGGGTGACGCCTTCACATTCTCTCTGGGCCGTCACCACTTTTACTCTTGACGCCGTCACCAAAATGCTCTTGACACCGTCAGGTACTGTTCTCAGCATGGAAAATTAACTCTTTGGCGTTTTCTTCACTTTTATGCTCCAAAAACGTCCGAATTGCTTCCGTTTCCAGATTTCTCTCCCAAAGTACCTAAAATCACAAAAGGAACGATTTAAGGCAATATTTGATCAAATAAATTCGAATTCGGGCTTAAATGACCCCCTAAAAATGGATCATTTTTCGCCTCATCAATCATGGTCGCAAAAGCGGACAAAACTGGAGTTGACACAACATATTCTTTTGCATCTCTTTTTCTTGTATCTTGTTATCTGACCACAATTATCTAATATTTTGTAATATATAAGCTAGAGTTTGATTATTTTATGCTCAAATATCAATTGATCAATGTATTTATAAATAATTGTGGCGCTTTACGAAGCTAACCAAACCACACAAGAGCACCAAAATTCATATAACAATAATGAGGCAAAGAGGGGCTTAATTTATTCCACTACTCGCCTTTAAAGACATAAGTTAAAAGTGCTAATACAATCGAAATCAACGTTACAGCTCCTCTCATACAACATAACGAAGCTTCGAGGAAAAGTTCAAGTCACTCGACAGAATCAAGCATACAAAGTCTAATAAATTTAAAATCCTACAGAGTTGAACAAGTGAGGATGTGTGATTTGAATTTCTACGGCTCATTGATAAGCTCTCACTTGAGGTATGTGAATCAGATCGATCATCCTCCATACCTGCACATTTGACCATAAAAAGAAAAGGTTTAGTATCCGGTTATAATATGAGGTCATATGTAACTGAGGAGAATAATGCAGTAGAAACTAATCCTACCTGCAGTGTTCCACCTCCACCAGTACTACTATAAAACCAAAAGGTGTTTAGAAGCCTACAATCTCTAAAATAATTTTATTCAAAAATACTATAGATACTAAGTTAATACATTAATATATTTTTTGAGATCATATTAAATACATTTAACAAATGTTAAATTCAAAAATGGGTCAATGTTATCCGAAGTTTTGAAGTGTAACTAAAAATTACTTTATTTGACACACTAATTCTGGAAACAATACTACATCAATCTATAGTTTTATTAATCTAATTGAACTGGTATGCACAAATTTCGCTCTTAAATGAAGTTGTGCTTGACTGTAATCATCAGCGCATCAATAATACAAAATAATCTAAATTCGAAACATGCAGGCTAGCAAAGGATAAGTCCTTTAGTACAACAAATTAGCGCGCATACAATTCCTCAAACAGTCACACTTATTATTGACCTCTATATCATGGGAACACAAATTTTATGTTTACGCGGATGTGCTATTAAATGCAATCACAATCTAAAATTAGTGCATCACAGCTATAAAATTTCATTGAGACATTTTATCAAACACCTTGTGTGCTGCCTTCTTAAACATGATTTCTATATATTTTTGCTCATTTTTTTTTCCAGATTTAAAAGTAAACTCTCGAATATACATATTTAGACCAACAATAACAAAAAAGAAATAAACAAATTATTCAAAATAGCATCAATAAACTCATATACATCCAAACAAAGATTTAATCATTGGTTACAGTAAAAAATCAATTAAAAAACTTACTTTAAAAATTTGAATGATGAATCTGATTACATCTTGGGTGCGGAATGGTGGAGAACGATGGTGAACGGTGGGGAATGGTGGTGAATGATGGTGAACGATTGGGAATGATGGTGAATGATGGGGAATGATGGTGAACGATGGGGAACGGTTGTGAAGGCCGGTGGATGTGAGCAGTGGTAGGGAACTGAAAGACGTTATTAGAGAAAGAAGAAAAAAGCAGAAAAAGAAAAAAATGAAAAAAAATAGGAGTTATATATGAAAGGTACAAATATAAAAAACCCACCCTTAAAAATGAAGGAAAATACAATAAGGTCCCTGTAGTTTGGTGTGAAAAAAGAGAAGAGAAGGAGGGGGTGATTTGAACACTTTTCTCACTTTTCTATCAAAGTGTGTTTTTTTTAAAAACCCGCCTCTCTCTCTCTCTCTCTCTCTCTCTCTCTCTCTATATATATATATATATATATATATATATATATATTAAACTTTAACATTTTTTATAAAAGCGTACGTATGTCAAAAGTATATCTATATTGGACTTGTTTTGTTCGTTTTTTGCTAGTATTTTTTTTATTCAAGAAACAGGTAGATATATGTGAAATATTTGGCAAATAAAATTTGTTATCTAAAAAAGTCATAAATATTAAGAAATTCAAGGTGTCTTTTAAAAGTTTTTTCTGTTTGCTCCTGTAGCAAATAAAATGCCACCGATTCGATGAGCTATAATATATAGAGGTAATGTCGGAATTTAGCAACTACTCCTAAAATATGTTTACACTTTTGTATGGAGTTGGTTACAAATATTTTAAAATTGCACATTAGCCAAGGAAAAGTATGAAAGGTCCATTTACTTCTAGATTAGTACCCAAGCATAGCAACGAGATTTTATTGAGGCACATAATTATGATTGTGATATTTTGGTTAGGTGTTTCATATAACACTTATCCATACAACGTAAAATAATCAAAATGTAACTGTAAATTATTGTAACATATAGTGATTTTAAGTAAAATAACAAATTTTAATAGCTAATTTCAATAATAAAGAAATGCGATACATTAATTTCAGCTTTCCATTTAAACATTTTCTTTATAACTTTTTGAACATTTTACTTTCTTCACTTTTTAATTTTATTATTTTTGTTTTATAAATAGTATAAATAGTATAAACAATATGAATAAAAATATTGATGCAAACATAGCTTAGTTAGACACCGGCACCAGTCAAGTTTTTAACTTGCCGGATTATTTGTTCATTTTTTTTAATGACATTTTATTGAAAACTAGCAAGGCGCTAGGAAAGCTACAAATTAAAGGAACTTGGATTTTTCATCTAAGAATTCCAATCAAGGTTAAAATTATAACAATTCGAACACTAAATAAAAGACAACCGAACAATCTCGTAAAAAAGAAGACCAAACTGTGGAAATTGGTTCCCAAACAAAACTTGATTACGGAACTTCCAAATAACCAACCAATAGATGTAACAAACACCTTCAAACACGTCCTTTAAGCGCTTTGACATCCGAGGGTTTTTTAACCAAAGAAGCCAATAATTATATGAGAAAAATACTTGATGCTCTAAATCCCACCAACGTGTAACCTTAGACATGAGTTGACGAGTCAAATGACAAGAAAAAAGGAGGTGCAACGTTGATTCAACTAAAATACTACAAATCGGACATAGAATAGACGGGATGCCTAGTCCACGAAGATAAAGGTTCATCCTTGTAGGAAGCTTGTCCAAGACGACTCTCCAAGCAAAGATGTTAATCTTGATAGGAATATATTTAACCCATCGAGTGGGAACAATCGCTTTAGGAAGAAAAAAAGTCATCAATAAATTCTCTAGCTGATTTCACCGAAAAGATACGTGTTGAATCTAACCTACAATACCATCGATCATTAGAGTTTGGGAGCATAATAGAAGACGTCTTGGATAAAAGGGGCAGCTATTCTTCTTCAATACCATTCCTAGGCTGCCTACGAAAAGAATCAGTGAGAGAGTTGTCTCTAAACTTAGAAGCCACACTAGCATTCCTGGATGATTCCAAGAGATATAGCCTCGGATATAAATGTCTTAAAGGAGAGTCACCAAGCCACACGTCATTCCAAAAATAAGTTTCCTCACCATTCCCCACTTTCTTAATGATTAGAGAAAGAAGATCGATACTTTTAGTGGAAAGCTTTTTAATTTCACTAACAATGTCAAGCCAAGGAGAATGTCTTGTGAAAGGGAGAGGATTATCTAGCGCACTACAAGTACCATGAATGGCAGCAATGAAACGAGACCAGAGCGAGGGGCCATTAGCAATAAAGCGCCAAATCCATTTGAAAAGGAGAGCACGGTTGAGGGGAACAAAACTAGAAACACTAAGACCTTCGTTCTTCTTAGAAGCTAAAACTTTCTTCCAACTAATTAGGGACAACTTCTTCTCCAAACATTCCGCCCCATCAAAAAAATTCCTACAGATAGCTTCCAATCTGTTAAGAACACCTATAGAAACCTTGAAGGATGACATGTAACAAAGAGGCAAAGAGCTCAAAACTGATTTTATGAGGGTGATACAACCACCAATCGATAACGTTTTGAGCTTCAATTTGGAAAGCCTAGAAGATAGTTTGGCAACAACATCATCCCAAGATCTAATTCTTGACATAGAAGCTCCCACCTTGAACCCAAGATAGTTAAAAGGCGTGTGCATAACCGAACAACCAATAGATCGAGCTGCTGAAGCCACCACATCATGAGGGATACCAATGCCCATAAGCTTGCTTTTATGAAGATTAATTTTGAGGCCAGAAGCTAAATGAAACCACTTTAGAACATTAACAATAGTAGATAAATTTGATAACTCCCACTTACCAACAAAAATGACATCGTCCGCGTAGAATAAATGAGATAAGCTAAAAGAGGTATCGATATGCATACCATTAAAAGGCCTAACATTCACCACATTACTGAAGGATAGATGCAAGCTTTCCATAATCAGGATAAATAGGAAGGGAGAAAGAGGGTCGCCTTGTTTCAAACCTTTATAAAATTCAAACTCCGATGTCGGACTACCATTAACAAGAATAGAGCCCATAGCAGATTTGAGGCACCCTTGAATCCAACTACGCCATTTAGAACCAAATCCAAAGTTATGTAACACAACATCTAAATAATCCCATCGCACCGAATCAAAAGCTTTCTCAAAATTAATCTTAAAGATTAATGCTTTGGCATTTTTGTGCTTACACCAAGAGAGAAGTTCATTAAGAATGAACGGGCCGTCAAGAATAAGTCTATTAGAAACAAAAGCAGTCTGCTTTTTAGAAACAAGGTCCAAAATAACGTGACTTAACCGGTTAGCTAAGACTTTAGCAATGATTTTATACACACTACCAATTAATCTGATAGAGCGAAAATCTTTAACCATTTTAGCTTCTTGCATTTTGGGAATCAAAGCAATAAACGAAGAGTTGCATCCATGAGGAAACACATCAAGATCAATGAGCTTCCAATATTTACGAAAGAACTCAAAGGTAAAACCGTCTGAACAAGGTGATTTGTTGGTACTAAAATCCCAAACCGCACTTTTAATCTCATCATAAGAAACACATTTTTCAAGATCATCAATTTGGTCATTAGATAATCGTCTAAGGAAATTATAATAAAAAGATATAGGATCTGTAACCGGGGCAACAAAACGATTGGCAAAATGTAACTGGAACTCATTCTTCACCAAAAGAGGATCAACAATCCAATCACCATCAAAAAGTACGCCACGGATCGCCAATTGGGAACGCTTCTTATTAATGATGCCATGAAAAAACTTCGAATTTTCATATCCTTCTATAGCCCATCGAATTTTGGCCTTTTGAATCATATCTAACGACGAAGCGTGGAAAAGATCCTGGAGATCCTTTAATAGATTCGACCTTTCTTGAATCAGATCATCAATACACTTTCCTTGATGAAAAGATTTATCCATCACTTTAAGACGAGATTGTATGGAGCGTTTATTAGCATTTAACTTTTGATTATTTTCAGCTAAGCATAATTTAATTATGGACTTTATTTTTTCATGATTGAATAAGGTTCATAAAGTTATGGTTTCAATAAAAAGGAGTAGGATAATTGAAGGGCCGTGATGACGTAGTTGTAAATAAGAATGGGTATAATTTTATACTTTTTTGTAATTAAAAAACAGTATTAATAAAGAAAAGGAAAAAGATTAGGAGACCTAAAAGATAAGACTAATTTTGTGCCTAACTTATGTGTCACTAACTCATTGGATTGTGAAGAGGTGGGTCCGGTTGATACAACCAATGAATTGTTGACACACATGTTTAGGCACAAAATTAGGCATACTTTTTAGGCATGCCAATCATTTCTCTAAAGAAAAAATAGAAAGAAAAGGAAAAGTATTGTAAACCCGTAACAAGCCAAAATAATGTATGAGGGTTTACAATGGTTATATTAATAAGTCAACGAAAGTTAAGGATTAAATCATTGTCGAAATAAGTTAGAAGGTTAAACTATAAGTCGAGTAAAACTGTAGGATACTCACAATCATAACATGTATGGTTTCTTGTGGTTAAGGATCGAATTCAGAAGAAAGAAACTAGAGAGATGTAGAGAGAATGTTGGGAGCCTTTTTAGAGAGAGAAACAAGATGAGAATATTAATTAGCGAAAAGGTCCAACCGTCTCCCTTGGTAGGAGAGGGGTATTTATACAAAGAAAAGAAAACGCCCACACCCGGGCTGTGGATCAGGCATACAGTGGGTAAAGACCCGTCCTTCTTCTACGATGTTACTTAAACTAATTCTAACTAAATAATAAACTAACTACGAGCTATCTTAATGCTATTACAACATTTAGGTGACCGAGTCTATTATAGGAATATTTGTATTCCTAACAATCTGCCCCTAAGCAAGGTCACCTTTGGAAATTAAGCTCTTTGATCTTCAAGCATTCTTTAGGCTTTGTAGCTCGTAGGTTCTGATTCTTCACTTTGGGCTCACTTTGTACATCAAGCAATGAACTTGTGATTTGAGTTCCTTTGAGATGTGTGATCTTTGATCTTCTTTGAGATCATCAGCCACAGTAAATCTCCAAGCTCATCCTTAGACGTATTGCCTTCATGTGATGTATTGACATTAGGACCGTCATGCTCACACCCTATTAGGAGACTTTTCATCAGAGTTACGGAAATGTTGTTGGTAGTCTCTCAACATTCAGTGTAGGGATTCTCTCATCCTTCATGATCATCATTGATAGTGAGGAGGATGTGTGAGCATGAGGTATGGATTGACCCGACTCAGCTGGAATTAGGAACCATCAACACCATCTTTATATGTATCCCTGAAATAAAACAGTTAGCAATAAAGATAGAGAACAAATATGGCTTTGTCATTCATTCTGAAAGGACGAACTACCCTCCGGTTTTGTGAAAATCGACCTGTGATTAGGTAGAGTCTCTTTTAAAGAAGACTCTCCTTGACAGGAATTTCCAGCTTCTAGTAATGAATTTTCCAAAGAATCCACTTTAGAATCTTCATACTAAGCATGTTCTCATACCGGAATGTCTCAAAGCAGATAGCACGATAAAGTGAATCGGTGAATTGATATTCATGGATTGATGAGAGATAGATTTATAGAAATCACTCGCGTGTCACTTGATAAACATTTTTGAGACACGACGAGAGTTTTAAGCTTTGAATCACATTTCCATCAAAAATAATTTTGTTTGAAAGATTAACACAATCAATGTGCCCGAAAATGAGCTAGTGAGCACATTGAAAGGTTTTTGCAAAAGTATCCGTCAATCCATTTCCTGGAACAAGGTTGATTCAATGTTGAATCGCCCCATCGCTGCTTTCCAGTTGTCACTTGATCATTGATCCAAGACGGATCTCACATGTCACCTACCAAGAGCTTGAGAGATGTTCGCTCTAGAAGGATTTCCATCGTCATTGTGAATATTTTCATATCACTCTGATGTTCTGGCAATACCACAAGGATAATGCATAGGACTATAAATATTTTATCTTATTTTCTACATTATGTGAAACAATAAGCATATTTGGAAGTGTGTCCTATTGAGATTTATGGATGATCTCATGGCTCTAGACTCAATAGTGCATTTTGATCCGCTCCTGGAGACTGGGGAGGCGTCTCCTATTTTAGGTATCAACATAGATTGCAATGAGCGGTCGATACATTGCATAGGGTTCCCCGTGAGAATGAAACAAGCTCTTTTAAGAGAACTTGAGTGGTTGGGAAGATTAGTGCAGTGCGTCACTGGGTCCATGACGTCTTGTATTCAATACCAGTGTTACCTTAGTAACCACTAGTAGCATATGAAGTTGAACCCGGTTTCTGCCCTAAGGTTGAATATTTGGAGGGCTATTTCTTTTCACCCTTTTCACATTTCATTTCTTTTTCATTCTTTAACCCCTTCAGTGCTTACCGAGACTTCATCACTAGAACCTTGTTGGGTTTGTTCCAGTCCTAGCTCTATCTCAATCCGCACTCTTCCCTTTCTCACTTTTCTCCTTTTTTTTCAATCATTCCTAAGGACTTCTAATCTATCTATGGATTGTCCATGGGAAGATCCTTCCAGTTCTGGTGGATCATGGGAACTTATACCTAACCTTAACCATCCTTATAACTCCATGCATAAAGATAAATGGTCGGTTTTTGGTATTACTTCCACAAACGCCTTTTGCTCCCCCTCAATATGTGCATCGATATTCGAAAGAGTTTAGCACATATGTGGGAGCCTATTATTGAGTCCAAAAGATCACGTATGATTATCAGATTTCATATTTAAATCACATTCTCTCCCCCGATCAAAATTTCAAATCTTTCGAGATTTTGGATCTCAATTGATTTAAATAAGTTAGGAAACGTTTGGGAGAGAAATGCGGTTAGTTTTAATATTTTCTGATAAATGGAACCTTTTTCTTGCTCCCCCTCAATCTGTGAGGGAGGTTGTTATGTGTCAGATTTGATGAGTTTACAAAAGATTTGAAGTTTTAACGAAAACTCTTTGAAAATATTCTCATTCTGACACATAACCATCACAACTTGTATTATTGCAAGGTTTTTATACAAAGTGTGGAGAGTTTTGATGATACATAAAATTTTGAGAAATCACTCTTCGCCTCAATTAATGACGGATGTTAAAACTTAAATAAGTGATGTCAATGATTGATTAAAAAATTTTATCAAAATTTGAGTTCAAATTGATTTCCAAACAAAATCTCATGGTACCACCAAGTTTTGCACAAATAATTTCCGGAAAAATCATAGAACAGAAAGTATTTGCGATAAAAAGAAGATTTATCTTCTTTATCAAGAAATAATGCACTGAAGCGTACATTAGATAGAGGAAACATGGATATAAAGTAATCCATGCCCAGGTGAACTTCACCCGGTAAAGGAACAACCGTATTTTTGGCGACGTGTTTTCCTCATTTTGGAAAAACGGGTTGCTATCTGAAGTAATAGCAAGCCATAATTTTGAAGTCCGGGTTACAGCCTGAAATGACTGTAAGCCATTATGAAAGAATATTTTGGGAAACAACATGTTTTAGAAAAACACGTTATTTGAAGTTAAAAGAAAAACTCTTGCTCAAGCATATGTATGTTTCCGTGTCATTATCGAATGACATTTCTAGAAATGTACATAATATTGATTACACAAGAGACATGTCGAGAGAAGAATATTTTTGGATTTTAATGAATTTTTAGATTTTTATGGTTTTTATATGTTGTATATTTTTCTATTTTCTTTTTGTTTTAAGCTATGTACAAGAGATATGTGAAGCAAAACACATTACTCCTCATTCTCTTCCTGAAGACGTATGAGTGATCCTGGCGTAAGACTCTTCATTCCAAGGCGCTGGAGAATAAATTGAAACCGTTCTCTTAAGAGAGCCTTAGTGAAAAAATCTGCCACCTGAAATTCTGTCCTCACGAAGTAAAGTTCCAATACCCTTTACACAACATGTCCCACCACACCTTTGGAGATTCCGATTGCCAGGAGAAACTTTGATAGTCCATCGAACCATGTCCTAGGCGCCTGCTTTAGACCATAGAGAGCCCTTTTTAGATGATAGATGATGAGTGCTTAATCACTCATCCTTTTCAGGCCTTATTTTAGACCAAAAACACCAAATACTAACCAAAAATGCCAAGAGAATGCATGTTTTTGTATTTGTGTATGTGCAGGTACGGATATGTGAAAAATGAACAAAAACAAAGCAAAACCGACAAAAACGAGCACGAGAATGGAAAGTGTCAAAAGCCGGAGCCGGGGAAGCAAAACGATAAAGGAAAGCTCAGAATGTCATAAGAAACCCTCAGGAATTCATAAAGTTGCATAAAAGGTCCCTGAGCAAAGTTTGAGTATTTGGCGATTTCAGTCCCTGCGCTTTCAGGAAATTACATAAATAGTCCCTTGAAGAAATATCCGAAGAAAAGTCATAAATAATCCTCCATGAATCAAAGATTTACAATAATGGCCCTTGAGAAAAGCTTTGAGCAAATTACAGATTTGGTCCCTATGATTTGTAAATTTACAACATTGGTCCTTGTTTGAAATTATTACTAAACCACTATAAGATATAACCGGATCCACTATATTATCCACACCTCTCCAAGCCCAAATTAAAACAAGCCCACATCCTTTTTAACCAACAGCCCATCTCCCTTTAAGTTTTTACCCGATCCAATATACACCCCAGTCAAATATACCGGTCAACTCACTTTTACAACAAAAATAAAACCCCCAAATCCCAAACAAAAAAATCCCGCGTCCCTTTTTAACCCAGAATTTACTATTCATGAACCCTAACCCCCACCCCCACCAAATTACCCCTCGTAACTTTAATTACCCAATGATTGGGGTATCTAGAAGGTGTCAGGGTAAGTCAGGGAATGTTTTGACGCGTGGACCAATGAGCTAACACACCGAGGATCAATCACATCACATCATTCTATCCAACGGCTGTTATTCAAAGATTGGACACCAAGGCTATCCAAGGGCTGAGATAGACTCAGAAGAAGCACAAGTTCACGAGGATTGATGACCTGGACTTTGAAGACCTCACCTCAGCTCACGTATAAATACCCCCTTCCTCACTCACTTGTAATTTGTCCAAGTTTTTCATGTATTAGAAAGCTTTTGACCTTTTTAATTTCATTGTCATTTACATTTCAGGATCATTGTAATTTCTGTTGTCTAAAAAGCTTTGTACTCATCTTATTTGGTTTAATGAAATTCAGTTTTTTTTTTATCTTATTGTCTTAAATCCCAATTTAAGTTTTAGGTATTATTCTTTCCTGCTTGATTAATTCAAGTTTCTATTAAATTCTGTTTTAAAATTCTATTTCTGTCTCAAAAAAAAAAAAAAATATATTATTGTTTGAGCTTATTGTAATAAGCTGAGGCTTATTGGAGTTCAAGGCAGCCAAGAAGGTGTCCACTTGGCCTGTCAAAAGACAGGCAAGCTTAGTGAACCCCCTCTTTTCTGCTGAGGGGGAATTGGCTTTGTAAGTTTCCCGTTTTAATTCCTTTGTGCATCATTAGAGTTTTAGTAATTTAGATCTGTTAGTAATAGCTTATTTCTGTTTATTTTCATCATATATTAGTTTGTGATAGCTTAGTTTGTAATTGCTCTTAGTTTTGGTTGTATTTGGTTTGCTACTGTTTCATTACTGTTTAATATATCATCATTGGATCTGTTTTTGTGTTAATTTGCTTATGAGATTCTGAGTTTTCTGTGCTTAGTAGGTGTTAGTGGATAATATTTAGCAACTAGGTTGAAGTTAAGTTTAAGTTTGAATGAGATTTGAGGAATAGTTAGTATAGACAGTTACTATAGGAGTGTTTGGATTAGGTTGGTTCTGTGAGTTTTTATTGGTTTATTACTGTATTTCATGCATACTTAGACTACATTATGTGTAGTTAGGTTAGTTTAGGTATTAAAGTTATAGTTTGTTAGGACAAAAGTCAAAATTGCATCAAATTGGTCGTTGTCTGCTCATTAGGTAGAATCAGATTCCACAATCTTAGGATTAGGTATTTTGGTGTTGCATTAAGCTAAACTAGGTTTTATTCAATCACTACATATCATCTAGAGGCTAATTAGAACAGTTAAATTTCAATTTAGTCAAAGTTTTGCTTTAAAATAAAAAGTCAAAATAGTTTCAAATCTGTTTTGTGTCATAACTTTGTGAGAGATTGTAGGTTTTGAAATTAAGTGGAAATTCATTTGGTTTGCTGTTTTGATAAGCTTAGCAGTAGGTTAATTATAATCAACAAGGAAATTTCAGTTTGAAATACATTTGCTTATTGGAAACCTGCCTTATAGTTGACTGTTTGAACTTAGCATTCCCCTGTACATCAATTATTGGCATACTTTCTAGGTGGATTTTAAGCAAGTAAATTGGATTGGGAATAGGATTTCTTGATTATTCTGTCAATTCAGTAGGTTAGTGGAGAGATTTCCCCCATAAGCTGACTCTCCTGAGCTTCTTTAGACAGCTTATTAGACTTGATAAGTTGTGTGAGTAGTACATAGGGTCTGTTTCCAACTTAGGCCTGCTAGTTAGTTCTTTTGATTTATACTTGAGATTCATTACTCATTTCAGTTCATTATTGCTTGTAGTTACTGTTCTCATTGAGTTGTTGTGTATTGCTTAATCTGCTTGAACTTGTTGCTTATTACCTATGGCTTATTTGAACTGATTGTATCCATTCCTAAGTTTCTGAGTGCTTATTAGTATTATTATTGTTCATTTGAGTTCATTTGAGTCTAATAAGCTTCTGGTCAAAGTTTGGGTCAGTTTTGGTAGAAGTGCTTATCAATAAGCACTTCAAATAAGCAGTTTTCAAGCTAATCAGCACTTTTCTAGCTTATTTTTCTTTCAAAATTTTTTCTCAAGTTTATTTTATTATTTTAGATTTTCCCTGAAATTTTCATATTTTTCTGAGCTCATTTACTATTTTTCTTATTTTATTTTCATTTTTAATCATTTATAAATACTTTTTAATTACTTAAAAATCCAAAAAAAAATCAGAAAAATCCAAGAAAAATCCAAAAATATTTTAGAAAATTATTTTCATTTATTTCAGATTTTTAGAAATTTATTTTGCATTTTTCTCATTTATTTTGAATTTTATTTTAATTTTTAATTAGATTTAATAGTTTTTAATTCCTAAAAATTTCATAAAAAGCCAAAAAAATTAGTTTTTAGTTTTAAAATATCTTTTTAGTTATTTTATAATTTTCAAAATTTAATTTTTATTTTTCTCACTTTATTTGTATTTTCTTTTAATTTTTAATTAGTTAAATTAGTTTTTAATTCATAAAAAATAAATAAAAAGTCAAAAAAATATTTTTCTTTTTCTCAAAATTTTCTTTTATTATTTTTAACTTTTGAAAATTATTTCCAAGTCCGTAGGAGTAGCGTAGCTTAAAAGTCGCGTTTTATTTTGTACGGTTACGATTATTTTACGTTTTAGTTTACGGTTTTCGTTTCTACGTTACGTTTTAAGTTTGTTTACTTGAATTACGTGTTTAGTTGATTATTTGTGCTTCATTTACTATTTCATTAGTGTAATTCCATAAAAATCACTTTTTACCACTTTCACGACACGTTTCACGAATCGGGAATTCGAAATTCCATTCACACCTTCGCTGGGACACGACCCGGGGAAATACTTTCCTAAGCATTTCTTCGGTTATAAACTATACTACAAAAAGAACTCATCAAAAATGGCGCCGCTGCCGGGGAAGGTTGAAGTGAATTTTTCGTTTTCGTTTTTCGAAATTGTGTTTTGAAAACCTTCCTTGTATATATTTTCTATAAAAACCAAAAAAATTGAAAAATCAAAAACACTTTTCCTAAAGTGTTTTCAAAAACACCAAAAAAAATAATAAAGTTACAGCCTCAACTCGATCGAAAGAAAGGGCGTTGTAAACCAAATAAGTTTCTCAATATAACTACGCGTGAAATTAGTTGCTAATCGGATTACTTTGATTCTACGACCGAATAAGCGGAAAATACGGAAGCTTTGACATTAAATTGCAAGCTGAAGAGAGATCCATTCTTCTCTCCCGTTCCGTCGCGAGTAGATTTGAAGGAAACGGTTTACGATTAACGTAACGTTTGAAAAAACAAAAGAAAATAAAAGTTTTAAGTTTTTGAATTTTGTTTTTCAAAAATAAAAATACAAAAAGATTTTCCTTTTCTGTTTTGATTTTCCTTTTATTTGATTTTATGATATCTAAAAAACCAAAAATAATCTTCTTATCCTCTTATCATTTGATTCTTTCTCTTTAACCCTCTAAACCGATAATTCTTTCACTTTCTCATTTATGGATCCGATGTGTTTTAAATGTGGTGAACCGTTCTTTGAAGGTTCTTGTGTTTGGTGTACGTGCGAACAATGTGGTAACAATATTCACGATGGAGTTTGTTTGTTTTGTAATACTCCCGAGTATGTTCGAAACGCAATCTTTCAAAACGTTCCCGATTACTATCCAACACCACCGCCGTCTCCGTTCACTTGCTTTAATTGTGGAAATCTGTCCGACGAAGGATTACCGTGTGGGCAATGTTTTTGTACTCAATGTGGATACACGAATTGTATATGTTACGCCCCGAGTGCTGAAACGTCTTACGCTTGTGATACGAGTTTTGATAATTATCCTCAAAATGATTTCAATCATCCTTTTCAAAACTTTTATGAGCAAGTACCGTATTTTAATGGTGATTCATCGAATTTTGAAAATTGTGGGGGATCGTTTGAAAATTTTTATGAGCCGAATTCAAGTTACGATTCTCATGGTTTTAACCAACCCCCACAAACTTCTGATTTTGCTAACAATATTTGTTAAATTAAATCAATGATCGAGAAGTTAAAAGAGTTGGTGGCTAATCGTTATACGCATACTCCCGAGCCTCGTGAGAAGACTATTGCAGAGTTACTTGCTGAAGAGAGAGCGTCTAATCCTTTCAAAAATTTTGTTTACTATGATTCCGACGACGATGATTCCACGATTACGATCGTTCTTAATCCTCACAAAACGTCCGATGTTACTTCCATAGTACCCATGGACTCTCTAATAATGGGGGACGAGCATCTTAACACTATTCCGGCAACGAAATCTGACGAATTCAATAAGTCTAGTGTTGAGAACCTCGTCCCAATCCCAAGTGAGTCCGGGGAAATTTCTAATGGTGATTCTGCAATTGTTTCTGATCCTTCTTTCACACCGGTTGAGAGGAGTGATGTCTTTTTAGACGAAATCGAGGCTTGTCTTGCTAATTCTAATCCGACGATGGTTGATGATACTAATTTTGATCCTGAGGGAGATATCCGTTTGATTGAGGAATTATTGAATGAAGAATCGTTAATTTCTCTCCCTCCGATGAGCAATGATGATTATGATGAAGTCGAAAGTTATTCCGATTCTCACAATGAGTATACTACGAGTGATGAAGATTCTTGTGGAGATATCGATGATAATGATGCGGAAATTCAAGATGAAGTACTTCGTGAAAAATTATTTAATGTCAATCTTCTTATTTCTAGGATCGAGGCATTTAAAGATCCTCCGACTTTTTCTCCTATCCCCGTTATGGATAGTGATTTCTTACCCGAGCTTGAAATTTTTCGATTTGAAGAGACGAGTAGTGGCAATCCCACTATTCATGCTGATATCTCTCTTCCGGATTATGAGCGTTTTGATTTTGAAATTAATTTTGAGCTTATTTCCGATAATCCGACACGTGACCCTCTTTTAGAGGATGTCGATCCATTTCTTGCTGCGGATGACTTGATACCACCGGGTATTGAGAATGACGAGAATGGCTTTCAAAGAAATATTCTTTCTGATTTACCTTCTACTCGTCCACCTGCAAAACCACCCGATGAAGTTTTTAAATCCGGTACGAATGAGAATATTTTTAGAATGGTGGACGAGGTTTCAGAAATCGACTTTGCTTTTATCATCTGGGTGTTTTATCCGTTCTTTTCTTATCCCTTCATTTCTTCACTTTTCCACTCCACCGGGAGTGAGGATACCGTCTTTGACCCCGGCATCTCCGATTTTGCCGGTTGTCCGTTTCATTTGCTCTCCCCAAGGACGAATTAATTCGGGGATCGAGTCAAGCTCATGTGATTCGGTAAACAAAAACAAGCGCTTCGTGGGAGGCACCCCATGCTTATCATTTTCATCTTCTTAATTTTCTATTTTCTTTCTAACGTGACGTAAGGGGGGCGACCCTTTCCAACTCGTGTTTTCGTGATTGTTTATGAATGTTCAAGAATTTCCCCGAAGTTTGAGGACTCTCGTGCTCGTGGTTTGTCGTTCTCTCCACTCGAGTCTCATTCTTCGATGCTCTTTCGGAAATTCACCATATCCAAAATCTTATCGATTAACGTTTATCTCTTGGCATACTTAATAAACGGCCTTAGATTTTACGTAGGATTACCTTTACCCTTAAAACATTGAGGACAATGTTTCACTTTAGTCTGGGGGGGTGAATCTTCAATTCGATTTGACCTGTACCATCGTCTGAGCTGTTAACTTACGCAACTCCGTTTTCCACCAAAAATTTTAAGTTTTGTCACCGCTTTATATATATATATATATATATATATATATATATATATATATATATATATATATATATATATATATATATATATATATGATATGAATAATAAGATTTGACACCTTGTTTTGACTTTCCTACCGGCGAGAGTAGAAATAAATGTTCCGACTTGACCGGGCGTGTTGAGCCCTAGCTTGTCTCCCTTAACCAAAATAATCAAAAGATTAAGGCTAAGCATCCGCGGATCTCATTATTTGGGATTTTAAATTTGCGGAGATCGAGGAATGATAAAGTTTATTTAGAAGTTTCGTGCTATACACGGATCGCATTACTGGGATTTAAAAAACCCACGAGAGGTACTTGTGGCCTCCTTGTTCCCATCAGAAACGTCACCAATATATAATAGATGTCTAGGATTAATTAAGGGTATACGGTCTGGGCAATACTTAGTTTTTTCTCGTTCCCAACAAAATTTCTGCATATGGGGGTTTGGTACACATTGAGGTACTGCCAGTGTTACGGTGAAATAGACTATTACATCTTGCCGGTTCGCAGCCGATGTTGTGATCTTAGTAAAGGCCGTAGGACTCGGGGTTTGGCATATAGTTATGAATATCAATAATAATAGTCCAAAGCCAAATAAAAAGGCAAAGGAATCCAAAGCTATAAAAAAAGCAGTGGATAGAAATCCAAAGTCATAATAAAGCTCTTACATCTTGGCGGCTCATAAACCGTTGACTGTAAAAGAATAAAGGACTAAGGACCAAAGTATTATTAAAGTGCTTATGATTATGCAAAAATGCCAAGCTTCGACTCCGGGGGTTTCCCTAATAAAAAGCTTCCGTTTCGGGTATCAAACATGGTATGTCTCGGTCGTAAATAAAAAGGGAGCCTCCACAAATCGTGTTAAATCAGAGACCTTCATGTGGACCCGATTTCTGTATGCAGGGGTTTTCGAGGGAAAGTTTGGAAACTACTTAGCGTTCAAATTTAGTGCTCTTATCGGACTAACAAATATCAAAACGAGAAAAATATGAAGCAATTCATCTCTCAACAAATTAAAATCCTGAGATACAAAACATAGGACCTGGGAACAAGAGGTAATACACAAGTAACTTTTGTGGGCAGTGTTAGCATCTAACTTCTAGTTAAACAATGATCTCGATTTTACACTTAGTTTGGGAGCTTGTGAAAAATCTAGGATGACGATTTTTATCCGTACGGTCTCTTCTCTGTGAGAAGTGTTTCTACTCGTTGACCCTGAAAATTATCAACAGATAAGAATTGATAATGAAAGTCAAAGCAAACCGTCACATATATAAATGAAAAAGTAAAAAAAATAGTAGTTGTAGTTGTTATTCATGAAAATCGGAAAACGGAGCGTTTTTGAGAATAAATGATTTTACTATCTCTTTTGAACATCATTGCTACTTTACAACGTCAGTAAAGAGAGGTTTTGAAATTATTTATCTCTTAAGCGTGAGGTGATGACATTGTGTGAGGGCACGGCAATACCTTAGTCTAGGGGATTTTGATGAGTGCTTAATCACTCATTCTTTTCAGGCCTTATTTCAGACCAAAAACACCAAATACTAACCAAAAATGCCAAGAGAATGCATGTTTTTGTATTTGTGTATGTGCAGGTACGGATATGTGAAAAATGAACAAAAACAAAGCAAAACCGACAAAAACGAGCACGAGAATGGAAAGTGTCAAAAGCCGGAGCCGGGGAAGCAAAACGATAAAGGAAAGCTCAGAATGTCATAAGAAACCCTCAGGAATTCATAAAGTTGCATAAAAGGTCCCTGAGCAAAGTTTGAGTATTTGGCGATTTCAGTCCCTGCGCTTTCAGGAAATTACATAAATAGTCCCTTGAAGAAATATCCGAAGAAAAGTCATAAATAATCCTCCATGAATCAAAGATTTACAATAATGGCCCTTGAGAAAAACTTTGAGCAAATTACAGATTTGGTCCCTATGATTTGTAAATTTACAACATTGGTCCTTGTTTGAAATTATTACTAAACCACTATAAGATATAACCGGATCCACTATATTATCCACACCTCTCCAAGCCCAAATTAAAACAAGCCCACATCCTTTTTAACCAACAGCCCATCTCCCTTTAAGTTTTTACCCGATCCAATATACACCCCAGTCAAATATACCGGTCAACTCACTTTTACAACAAAAATAAAACCCCCAAATCCCAAACAAAAAAATCCCGCGTCCCTTTTTAACCCAGAATTTACTGTTCATGAACCCTAACCCCCACCCCCACCAAATTACCCCTCGTAACTTTAATTACCCAATGATTGGGGTATCTAGAAGGTGTCAGGATAAGTCAGGGAATGTTTTGACGCGTGGACCGATGAGCTAACACACCCAGGATCAATCACATCACATCATTCTATCCAACGGCTGTTATTCAAAGATTGGACACCAAGGCTATCCAAGGGCTGAGATAGACTAAGAAGCACAAGTTCACGAGGATTGATGACCTGGACTTTGAAGACCTCACCTCAGCTCACGTATAAATACCCCCTTCCTCACTCACTTGTAATTTGTCCAAGTTTTTCATGTATTAGAAAGCTTTTGACCTTTTTAATTTCATTGTCATTTACATTTCAGGATCATTGTAATTTCTATTGTCTAAAAAGCTTTGTACTCATCTTATTTGGTTTAATGAAATTCAGTTTTTTTTTTTTTATCTTATTGTCTTAAATCCCAATTTAAGTTTTAGGTATTATTCTTTCCTGTTTGATTAATTCAAGTTTCTATTAAATTCTGTTTTAAAATTCTATTTCTGTCTCAAAAAAGAAAAAAAAAATTATTATTGTTTGAGCTTATTGTAATAAGCTGAGGCTTATTGGAGTTCAAGGCAGCCAAGAAGGTGTCCACTTGGCCTGTCAAAAGACAGGCAAGCTTAGTGAACCCCCTCTTTTCTGCTGAGGGGGAATTGGCTTTGTAAGTTTCCCGTTTTAATTCCTTTGTGCATCATTAGAGTTTTAGTAATTTAGATCTGTTAGTAATAGCTTATTTCTGTTTATTTTCATCATATATTAGTTTGTGATAGCTTAGTTTGTAATTGCTCTTAGTTTTGGTTGTATTTGGTTTGCTACTGTTTCATTACTGTTTAATATATCATCATTGGATCTGTTTTTGTGTTAATTTGCTTCTGAGATTCTGAGTTTTCTGTGCTTAGTAGGTGTTAGTGGATAATATTTAGCAACTAGGTTGAAGTTAAGTTTAAGTTTGAATGAGATTTGAGGAATAGTTAGTATAGACAGTTACTATAGGAGTGTTTGGATTAGGTTGGTTCTGTGAGTTTTTATTGGTTTATTACTGTATTTCATGCATACTTAGACTACATTATGTGTAGTTAGGTTAGTTTAGGTATTAAAGTTGTAGTTTGTTAGGACAAAAGTCAAAATTGCATCAAATTGGTCGTTGTCTGCTCATTAGGTAGAATCAGATTCCACAATCTTAGGATTAGGTATTTTGGTGTTGCATTAAGCTAAACTAGGTTTTATTCAATCACTACATATCATCTAGAGGCTAATTAGAACAGTTAAATTTCAATTTAGTCAAAGTTTTGCTTTAAAATAAAAAGTCAAAATAGTTTCAAATCAGTTTTGTGTCATAACTTTGTGAGAGATTGTAGGTTTTGAAATTAAGTGGAAATTCATTTGGTTTGCTGTTTTGATAAGCTTAGCAGTAGGTTAATTATAATCAACAAGGAAATTTCAGTTTGAAATACATTTGCTTATTGGAAACCTGCCTTATAGTTGACTGTTTGAACTTAGCATTCCCCTGTACATCAATTATTGGCATACTTTCTAGGTGGATTTTAAGCAAGTAAATTGGATTGGGAATAGGATTTCTTGATTATTCTGTCAATTCAGTAGGTTAGTGGAGAGATTTCCCCTATAAGCTGACTCTCCTGAGCTTCTTTAGACAGCTTATTAGACTTGATAAGTTGTGTGAGTAGTACATAGGGTCTGTTTCCAACTTAGGCCTGCTAGTTAGTTCTTTTGATTTATACTTGAGATTCATTGCTCATTTCAGTTCATTATTGCTTGTAGTTACTGTTCTCATTGAGTTGTTGTGTATTGCTTAATCTGCTTGAACTTGTTGCTTATTACCTATGGCTTATTTGAACTGATTGTATCCATTCCTAAGTTTCTGAGTGCTTATTATTATTATTATTGTTCATTTGAGTCTAATAAGCTTCTGGTCAAAGTTTGGGTCAGTTTTGGTAGAAGTGCTTATCAATAAGCACTTCAAATAAGCAGTTTTCAAGCTAATCAGCACTTTTCCAGCTTATTTTTCTTTCCAAATTTTTTCTCAAGTTTATTTTATTATTTTAGATTTTCCCTGAAATTTTCATATTTTTCTGAGCTCATTTACTATTTTTCTTATTTTATTTTCATTTTTAATCATTTATAAATACTTTTTAATTACTTAAAAATCCAAAAATAAATCAGAAAAATCCAAGAAAAATCCAAAAATATTTTAGAAAATTATTTTCATTTATTTCAGATTTTTAGAAATTTATTTTGCACTTTTCTCATTTATTTTGAATTTTATTTTAATTTTTAATTAGATTTAATAGTTTTTAATTCCTAAAAATTTCATAAAAAGCCAAAAAAATTAGTTTTTAGTTTTAAAATATCTTTTTAGTTATTTTATAATTTTCAAAATTTAATTTTTATTTTTCTCACTTTATTTGTATTTTCTTTTAATTTTTAATTAGTTAAATTAGTTTTTAATTCATAAAAAATAAATAAAAAGTCAAAAAAATATTTTTCTTTTTCTCAAAATTTTCTTTTATTATTTTTAACTTTTGAAAATTATTTCCAAGTCCGTAGGAGTAGCGTAGCTTAAAAGTCGCGTTTTATTTTGTACGGTTACGATTATTTTACGTTTTAGTTTACGGTTTTCGTTTCTACGTTACGTTTTAAGTTTGTTTACTTGAATTACGTGTTTAGTTGATTATTTGTGCTTCATTTACTATTTCGTTAGTGTAATTCCATAAAAATCACTTTTTACCACTTTCACGACACGTTTCACGAATCGGGAATTCGAAATTCCATTCACACCTTCGCTGGGACACGACCCGGGGAAATACTTTCCTAAGCATTTCTTCGGTTATAAACTATACTACAAAAAGAATAAAATCAATAGACATGGGTCGGATGATCAAGATCCACAAATCTTTCAGGTTGACTAAAATGAAGAACTTCATTTTGCTCGCCATTTCGAAATGCACTTATCACATCCATTTGATAGACCGTCATGTTCTGACTTGCAGCATTGGCGAGAAACATTCTGATAGCTTCAATACGAAAAACCAGAGCGAAAGATTCCTCTAAATCAATGCTTTCCTGTAGATGATATACCTTAGCAACAAGCCTTGCCTCGATTTCAAAATGAAATTATGCTCATCAACTTTCACTTTGAAGATCCTCTTAAGAGCTATAATCATTGCACAATCTGGAGGTAGTACCAATTGACATACTTTAAGTCGATCGAACTTGCGAACTTCTTTTTGCATTGCATTAACCCAACAGTGTATAGGGATAGCAGTCTTGAAATCTTTGGGTTCGACTTTAGATAGCGCAGAATTATAAAACCACCACAAGGCATATGTGACAAGTTGCCTTCGTTTAGACACTGGTTGAGAAGGATTCCCAATAACTTTCTCAATCGGATGATAATTGGTTCATTATCAGAGATAGTCATGTGGTTCAGGGTAGGGAACTGATTAGCCATGTTAAGATCTCCTGAAGAAAATGCCTTAGATGAAGATTCAGGAGCAAGTATGTTATCGAACGAAGCCACATCAGGAGGAGCAAAAGAATTTACTTTAAAAGAATTGTCGACTGCAGAGCCTTGATGTACTGAAGGAGATTGAAGATTTGATGATGATGGTGAATAGCTTGCAGATTGAGCATCTTGATCAATTCAAGTAGACACTGATGAACCATTTGAGTTGCACAGATCCGGAACAGCAGCAGCTGGTGGTGTCGGTGTATCATCAGTAAGTGTCTCAAAGTATTCATCAAACAAGATCTTCAAATGCTCATTTGCAGTTGATACATAAGGTACTACAGGAGTAGGATGCTGTACAAGACCTGAACTGATTGGCTCAGGAGACAAAAGTTTAGACGCGGGTCCTGCACTGATGTGTACAGGAGCCGTATGCTCAGTTAGCTCATCGAATGTGACGTGAATGGTTTCCAATATTTATCAGGTTCGTTTGTTGTAGATTCGGTATCCCTTACGATCTGGAGCATAACCAACGAAGAATCCAATATTAGCTTTTAGCTTTTAATTATCCAAGATCTTTAACTATCATATGTAGGGTAGCATAAAGCACCAAACACACATAGAAAGGAGAGATCTCATGCCATGCATCAGCTCATATGGAGATGTTGTGAAGAGTATGTATCAAGTATCGGTTTTGTTGAGTCATACTTGAACCTATTTAATGAGTTTGATGATAACCTCTGGAGTCACGTCCTTGGTTCTCAAAAACTTCACCCATGCAAACCGAGAATAGTCGACAACTATCAAGAGAACATACTGCTTCCCATTTATACTTTGCATTTTCATTAGTCCGCATAGATCCATGTGAAGGGTGTGAAGAACTTCCATGATGGTATTGATAGTTTTGGGTTTGTGTGTATGCTTCGTGCATTTGCCCAGTTGACAAGCCAAACAAAGATGATCTTTTTCATACTTTAATTTGGGTAGACTACATACAAAATCCTTGCAAGCAAGATCATTGATGGTACCAAAGTTCAAGTGATTTAAACATTCGTGCCATAGCCAAGATTTGTTCTTTGAGACCTTAGACTGCAAGCAAGAAGGAGAAGGCCGCATCATGTCTTCAAATGGAGATGGTGTACAAGTTAGTGCCACGACTGCTTTTAAGAAGATCAACACCATCCAATTCTCTGAAGAAGCATGTATGATTACTGAAACAACTTCTAGATCAGAATCACATAATTGACCAATCCGAAAACAAATTATGACCAAGTCCTTCGACGTAGAATACTCTGGAGATTACACTATCACCAAATACATTGTCTCCATTACCCATAATTGCCCGACAATGGTCGTTCCCAAATCTAATTGTCCCGATAAACTTATTCATGAAATTCTTGAACTGTGAGCGATCCCCTTTCATATGTTATGAGCAATCTGAGTCCAAATGTCAAAGGACGATCTGTAAGACCTGCATTTGAAAACAGACGAAAGATGAGAATTTGGAGTGTCGGATCCCCAATTTGAGTTGGGTTCCAGTTGGTTAGTGCAAACAAGTTTTGGAACAACTGAGACCTTAGGTTCATTCATTTCAATAGTGGAAGTTTCTCTAGTTGATGCAATAGACCCAGTTAAAGGACATTTTACCTCTAAAGGGAAAGTTCTACCAGTTGGCTTCCATTTCTTAATAGCCACTACTTTAGAGTTAGTTATCCTAGTTAAAGGGCATTGTTCTCCTAAAGTGAATTTCCTTCTAGTGGGCTTCCATTGATAACCAACATTGGCAAACAGTTTTCCTGTTGCTTTCCAAATTTGCTTAATTTGTTTAGCTCTCCAAACTTTCTTAACTAGGGGTTTGTTAAACGCCTTCAGAAATTTCTCAACACATTTATCATGATTACTCGAGATTAAGCATTTATTACATGTTTTGCAAAGTGAATTAGGATTTGAATTATGGTTCCTTTTGTTCAACTCAGACTTGTTCAACTCACACTCAACACTAAACCCTAAAAGTCTCTCTCTCTTGGAGAATTCCGGCTACCATGCTCTTCTTATTTTCCGGCCAAAATCACATCCATAAACGTCCTCTCTATCCTCCTCTAGGGTATGCAATACGTTTTTTGGATTGTGTTTATAGTAAAGAGGTGGTGGCCGCGATGGAGCCTAAACAATAATCAATTTTCATCTTTACGATTCCCGAACAATTATTGTGTTAGTGGGTCGGTGATTTTCTATGTGTTTTGGATCTTCTTTTCTTGATTTGGCTATTCATTGCATGGTATTCTGATTATTTAATCTAAACGTGGGGCGGTGCTATTCTTCTATTATTTAATCAATTACCAATATATTAATTCATTATGGGAAGGTGCTTTTCATGCAATATATTATATTCAATCGTGGGTGGCCTGCTGCGATCGTATTCTTGTTTAAGATCAATTTAGGTCGGTTTAATAATTTTATTATTATTTCGATCCATCCTTTTGAATACGATATGCTGAAACAACAATCTGTAAGTAAACCCTTTTAGGGTTTTGTTAGTGTTTACATGTTCTAATCAGAGGGAAGTTTTGGTACGTGGGTTTTGGAGAGAGATGTAAGTCAAGGTTTTTAGGGTTCCTGGTCTAAAACCCTTTATCCGTAATTTGGTGTGGTTTGTTCAGACATGCTGCTGTATGTCGGGTTTTTATTCATCATCTGGTCATGGTTTTTGAAAGTTAGGGTTTCGTAACCCTATTGGGTGTTATTGGTTCGTATATCAGACTTGGGTATTGTGATTGTTCTTAGTTTTTTGGTCTGCTATTGGATATTAGGGTTTTGTTTAAACCCTATTATCGTTCCCTTCCTTCGATGACCTGCTATATGGTGTGTCTTTATTTGTTCTTGCTGGATTAGGGTTTTTGCAACCCTATTATGGTTGAATAGCAGGTCTCGATGGTTATTAATGTAAGTTAGGGTGTGTATAACCCTATTGTTCGACATATTCTACTGGATTCCATGCTGCTACGGTTGGATCTTTGTGGTTTGGCAGTGTGTAATGGATGTAAGATGGGTTTGGTTGAATGCTTGTCTATT
Source organism: Artemisia argyi (assembly GCA_030686995.1). Lineage (NCBI taxonomy): Eukaryota > Viridiplantae > Streptophyta > Magnoliopsida > Asterales > Asteraceae > Artemisia > Artemisia argyi. The sequence goes on from CM060709.1 coordinate 93,354,165, forward strand.
GGAAGTTAGGGTATAACCCTATTTGATGTTCATGGATGCGTACTACCTATTTGCTGGTGTTTTCATGAATTCTCAGGCCTGGTTATTACTAGACCTGGTCCTGCAGTTCTGGTACGTATTAACAACCATGGGTGGTTTGGCTATAAGTGGAGATTTGGTCTTCAGGATGTTGTTAGGTTACTAGTTAACCTTCTATCCAATTTTGATCCGTATTGCATCTTTCAACAATCCTATCTCGGCTATTATTGTTTGCTAACTAATAATAGCAGTTTGCAATGGATCATGGAATGTTGGGGCTGTTTTGGATTTCGTTGTTATTTTTGAAAGCTTCAACAATGTCATGGATGTCAAGTTTGGAGGTGTGCTTGTTTAAAAACCTTCGTAGCTGGAAGTCAAGTTTGAGGGTTCTTGTTCAAAAACCTTTGTAATCGGTTCTTGGAAGTTAGGGTTAAAACCTTATTTGGAAGTTCTACAATGACTATGGTGTTGATGCTACCTAAGTGATTCAAGATTTTGTTTTAATTTTATATTCACTTGTATAGTCATTGTAGGTGTAAGTTTTATTTTGTAAGTTATAAGAATGGCTTGTCATTCTTATTAAGTGGTTTGATCTGTTGATCATGTAAGTGTCCATGTAACGGGCTGAGATATGGGACTCACCCATATCCTTTGTACTTAAACGTTTTTTGGTTATTTATTTACCAGGGTGTAGGATTACTCCCCTTTACCCAAAAAAAACTTTTAGCTAGAGGAGTCCTATAATCCTTCATATTACTCCTAGGTTTTGACTTGCTAGCATTAGTGACACTATTAACTCCTGTAGAAGGAGTGATGGGAACCTTAGTCTTTTTCACTTCTAGTTTAAAAAACATGTTTTGATGTGTTGAGATCAGAATTTTCCAAAGGTTCAGCAAAGGTAACATGCTTGTTTGTTGACTTAGAGGATGATGCAGATGACCTATCTTGCTTTCTATCAATCTTAGGACATGTACCAATAGCATATTTTAAGAGTTCCTGAGATCTATTAGTGAGAAAGCAGGCACCTACAATAGCATCATCAAGTGGTTTTGCTATCCTATCCTCTTCAATGGTTTCACGAAGTAAGTCAAGGCACTCCTTAAGATGTTTAAGATAGTCACTATGAACCAACTTATTATTCCTAAGGGGAAGAGGAATATTCACAGCATCAATTGCGTACTTCTTACAAGCAGAAACCTTTTGAACAACATTATCACAAGTGATGATTGGCATTTTCCCTTTCACCCGAGTCTTTAGATTCTCAATCTCTTTAAACAAAGAAGTTATCTTTTCATTGTTTTTATCATGTGTGATCTTAATTGAATCATATAACTCTTTGTAATGCTGTTTAACTTTTGAATTTTCAACTCGAAACCAATCATTTTCATGTTGCAATTTATTGATGGCATCTTGAAATTGATAATTATGAGAATCTATAGACTATCGTTTTTGGGTGCCAATCACATCACTGTTGTTTGACTTCAATTAGGCATTTGTGCCATCAATTTTCGAATCGTGTTAGTGTGAGCTTGAATTTTTTCATCATGTTTGGCTAATTAAAAATATGCATCAAATTCAGGAGCATCCGAAGATGTCTTGGCATTTGAGATTTTAATTCTTTCTTCTGAATTTTGATATTTTAATTGCAAATTAAGATTATCAACCTCTAGTTTTGACAAATTCCTGACCATGTTTTCATGGTCATCGTTTTGTATTTTCTCATGCAATTTTAAATTCTCCCCCTCAAGCTCAACAACACGATTCTGGAGAACATTTAAAGCAACATACATAGTGACAAGTACCGGGGGATTGATCGTTCAGCTAGGAATAGTGTCGCTAGGATTAGAAAACCTAAATACTAGTTCTAAAGATGATGGATGATTCTTTTTGTATTTTTATATTTTATGAAAAGCAAGTAAAAATCTCGGGTTTGAAGGATTTGGGCAGAATTAGTTGCTAGTCAACTAACCCAATACTAAAGATGCAATCAAAATAAATTACTAGAAATGAAAATAAACTAAATTAACTAAGGTTGTGAGCAATAAGTGGAGAAATTGTGTTTACTTAGATTTCACTACTCCCTAGATATCTTTTACACGTTAATTACTTGTTATAGTTGCGTGGATGACGGATTGTATTCCTTAATACCATTCATGGGGTGGCACACTTAATTCCCCAATCCTATGAGTGCCTACTTCACTCCTATGTCGAGCCGGCTAAGAAGCTCCTAACATGGGATCATTAGAATTTACTCATGCATTAAATACAACCAATAAAACCTAGTCCACGTCAGTTCATGTTTCCTAAGACGTTCAAGCATGTTACCATTTGGAGATCTGCCAGTTTTCTTAAGCCTAACATCGAAATCATTCATCCAATACAACCATAAACAAGTAATCAACACATAATTAACATCTAGGTTTCATTAGATCTAAGCAGACACAAGATAGATCTAGCCTAGCATGATGGAATTAAAACAAGAACAAGATATAGACAACCAACACATAGACATATTGATTGAATTAGAAGAACACTTATCTTAGTTACACATGAAAGGGTTCAAGGGCTGAAAACCCTTGAAAAACCTGTAAAATTCGTAATAGGTTCGGCCTTAGGGTTTCTCCAGACTTCTCCTTTTTTTAATGAATGAAAATTAGAAAACTATATATAGAAAACTGAGGCTGACGGCGCCAAGACCAAATAGGTGACGCCGTCATCTCGCCGCCAAAATACTTCTCGGACTGCCTTGATCTACATCTGACGCCGTCATGAGTTAGGGTCTTCCAGGGCGTCACGTGTTTTACTCTTGACGCTCTACTTGTGACACCTTCATGTTTGTACTGGGCCGTCATGCAATTTACTCTTGACGCCGTCAGGATATTGCTCTTGACGCCGTCACCTACTGTTCCCAGCAAGGAAAATTAAGTCTTTGGTGTTTTCTTCACTTTTATGCTCCAAAACGTCCGAATTGCTTCCTTTTCCAGATTTCTCTCCCAAAGTACCTAAAATCACAAAAGGAACGATTTAGGGTAATATTTGATCAAATAAATTCAATTCCGGGCTTAAATGACCCCCTAAAAGTGGTTCATTTTTTGCCTCATCATATACCCTTACACTTGAGATTTGCTTGTCCTCAAGCAAATGCGCTTTTATTCTAATCAAAATACAAGTTAGGGGTCATTTAACACTAATATAAAAGTAATTACAACAAATAATCGTTCCATTAAAGACCAATAGACAAGCACGGAGGTCATACACTAGCACCTCACAAATTGTGTTTAGATACTCACATCTCTCGGGTGTAATAAAGTATAAATTACAATATGGAAACGGAAGATATCTCTCACTACCTGTCATAGCAAAATAGATTACCATAGGCTTGGGAAAGGATCAAACCTCCACCACATGGCGTAAGCACCTAGGATAAACTATCAAAGAGGTCTTTTAAAGGGTTGTAACGTTAGGTGTAGGGATATGAAATACACGGTTTTGTTGGATAAAGGTCTTTACTAGTGGTGAGTTAACAATCTTGGTTAATTACATGTACAATATGGCGTTGCTAAGCCAAGACTAGACTCGACTTAAGCTAATAAATCAAAAGTAACAAAAACATAAAAAGAACATAGAATAAAAAGGGATAGTAGTCCGTATGTTTTTTCTCTTTTCTTTTTCTATTTTTTTTTCTTTTTTTTTCGATTTTTTTTTCATACACTCTTACCCTACCATCCAAAATAATACATCATAGGGAATGAACATTCCCCTTACACTTGAATCTTTACATACTTTACAATAAACTAATCTAATGACTCGAATTAAGAAAATCAAAACACTTGGAGTACTTTTAAGATTAACTTACGTATGGGGGTAATAAATGATGTTCTTCCCCATTACTCCATAAAATAAGTACTTTACCCATGAGTCCCAACCGTCCCAATACTATATGTACAAGGATATGACTCGACTTAGCAACCATGTAATCAATTAGATAGTTAACCTAGGGTTTAACAAATAACAATAATGCACTAAAGATGAGTGCATACACGGAAGGCTAAGGCGATTTGGGTGTACATTTAAGTGGGGTGTAACAAATTCTTCCTTTAAGTAAAATGGTTAAAGTTAGAAACAAAGAGATAGGCTCGGAGGGGTGTACTAGGGGTTTCGTGTACTAAAAATGAGTACAACGCTAAGGTGTGGGAAAAATTAATTGACTTAACTAGCCAAGTAATATGACTTAAATGGTCAAGAAATTATGATACGGGTTTAACACGAGGGTGATCCTAATGCCTCTTATCATGTAGTAAATCCTACTACACGAATGTAGTCTCATTAGCGGTCTCGGGATGCATCACTAACGCAAGTTCTAGAATCTAAATGCTACCGGTACACTCATAAGCACTAATAGTAAATGCTTTTCCTATCAAATCTAAAGGCGAACCTCACATATTTGGGTGGAAAATTTTTCTGAATGATACGGTTATGTGCTAGTCATACAATCTCGTATCCATGAGACGCTTGCTATGGCTAAAGTTTCACTCCTAAATGTTGTAAAAAAATTTAAATTTGGCGCTAAAATTGCACTAACAAGTATTTCTCATAGTTTTATTACACATCTACCATTAAACAAACAAACTCAATCGAAAGTGTATTTGTAAGGTATCATCATTTTACCCTCCCCTAACACTTAAGATGAACATTGTCCCTGATGAGTGCTCAAACACTCATCATTTTTGGTCAAATCTGAACTGCAAAACATACAAAAACACTCAGAAATGCATCAAAATACTGAAAATATTTCAAAATCGTGTTTTATATGTTTTAGATGCAAAATGAGCAAAAACAAATGAAAAACGCACAAAGTTTGCAAAATTGGCAGTTTCAGTCCCCCAAGTTTCAAAATTTGTCAAAATCAGTCCCTGAGCATATATTTTAAATAAAAAGTCAACCCAAAGCTTTTGAAAGTCAAAATATTACAAAATTGATCTATGGGTAAAAAGTTTTGAGAATTTACACTTTTGGTCCCTGAAGTTTGAAAAATGATAATTTTGGTCCCTAGAGTTTCAGTAATTGGCAGATTTGGTCCCTATTGGATATTTTTGAAAGAAAAAATCATTTTGGGTCCTTGGGAAGTTATAAAAGTTATTTTTAGTCCTTGGTGTGAAGTTTTGAGAAAATTACATTTTGGTCCCTTAAACTTTCACATTTTGCAAAAATGGTCCTCGGGGTTTAAAATTTTGGAAAATTGTAATTTTGGTCCTAATAATATTCAGATTTGTCAATATGGGTCCTTATAATTAATTTTGGAAAGTATCATAACAGGTCCCTAACTTTCACCAAATTACAAAAATGGTCCTTGTGTTACATATTAAGACAAACGGACCATTTTATTTATCTAAACCCAACAAAAACCAAATCCAATTCCACCCCTGATCCACAGTCCACCCCTAAGCCCATCCAAAGCCCACCCCATTTAATAATAACAACCAGGTCAAACGGTCAACACTAGGGTCAAACAAACAGTCAACCATCATCCCTAACCTCCCATTCCCCCCTAATTACCAGGTTCCTGTCTCCCCCTCCTCCCAGCTTCTCACCAACCTTACCAACTATCATAAATACCCTCACCTACATTCAACCCCCCTCCTACCCTCATTAATTACCTCACCAAACCCTGCCCAATTTGCACTTTTCCTTTTTCCCGCCAAAAGGTGTTTAAACGGCTGGGATTAATTCAAAGTCATCCAAGGGTCAGAAGCAAGTGGGAAAGACTGAGACAACCTCCAAGGGCTATAAAAGTGAAAGAAAGAGAAGAAGCAGGGGTATAAGAGTAGTATATAGCAGTAGTATAGTCTAGGTTTAGTTAAATTAAAGTAATCTTGTATTGTTAGTCATAAATATAGTCTGTAATCTGTCATTTTTAGGATAATATAATCTTTCAATCTTCAAGTTTAAGTCTTGTATTATTTTCAGTGTTAATGAAATTTCAAAGCTTTTAGTTAAATTCTTGTTCAAAGATTTTTGTTGTTTGAAACCTTCTCACAAGCTCACTTTAGTCTAATCACAAGCTTTCTTAAGCTTTTGAAGTAGTGGAATAAGTTTTAATTCAGTTTACTTTAAATCTCAAAAATATCACAAATCACTAAATAAAATATACAAATCAGTTATAAGACTAAAGTTGCAAGGTTCAAGGGTGATTCTGAATATAAAAGATAGCAGGGTTTCATGGGAAGTTTTGAGATAATTGGAAATGGCCTGACATACCTTGGTTCTAAGCTTGGAGTTTTTGTGAGTATTTTATGAATTTTCTTGATTTCACTGTAGAGTACCTTCATTCCATGCAATTTAGTGTTTCTATGCTTAATTAAGATAGTTGGGTGGATTTCTTGCTTATGTTTTTTCATTTGATTGTTTGAAGTTCATTTTTCTCACATGTTGATTGATTGACTGTCAAAGTTACCCTTCATAAGTGGACCTTTGTTTTGTGATATACTTCTGTGTATCTATGCTTAAATAGGTCTACAACATCTGCTTACTAGCTTATTTGATGATATAAGTGGTTAAATCTTGCACTTGCCTTGAAAATTCTCCTAGACAGTCAATAGAGAGGGTGTTTGGTTTAAGCCATTTCACTGTGCTTAGGATATTAATTGTTGTTGTTCTTGCTTGCATCTATTTACCTTAGGCTAATTTAGGTCTATTAAACCTTCAAAATCAGGTTCCAAGTGGCAAAAGTCAAAAATCCATTCCAAGGTTCATCACAGTCCACTGTTGGGGTATATGGGTCTCAAAACCAACCCATTGTGTTTAAAAGTTGTAATTCTACTCTAGTTCAGTCTTAATATAACCTAAAACATCAATTTGAGTTAGTTACATCCATTCAAAATTGGCCAAAGTCAAACTATAGTTCATAGCATAAAAGTCAAAATTTCATATTGTTTAGTTTTTCCAAAAATTCAAGGAATATTTGTGATTTTTCTGTTTGGTATTAGGCCTTGAATTTTTCAGGTATTGTAGTCCACCAACTCATATTTAAGATCCCACCATTTCTATATTTTTGTGATTTTTCCCCTGGGCCCCACTTTGCCCCAAACACACATGCAGGGGGACTGTCATCCCCTGCTGCACAACACATCAGCCTACCACCACCACTTTGGTGGTGGCTGCAGCCCTCCATAGTGGGTCCCAGTGTTCCACTATTGGTTCTTTGCACTCCCAAGGTGGGTGGCTGTCCATAGCACCCAAGCTTGTGCCCCCAATCCACCTAGTCGGCCCCCTAGACTGCCCTTTTCTTTGTCCCAGAATCTGAGTTTCAATTGGTTTTTGGTTTAGCTTATTCAGTTTAATTGCTTATTTTGTGGTCACTTTGGACTTTTTCTAGCTTATAAATGTTTATTTAACTTAATTAGATCAGATTTCATCATTGTGGGTCCCACTTAAGGCCATTTTAGCTTATTTTGCCCCTTGGTCAACAAAAGTCAACTGTTGAGCCAATTTGCTTATACTTTGCTTATTTTTTAAGTTCCATTAAAGTTGTTTTTATAAAAAGTTCATGTTTTTAGTTGTAAAATAGTTTTCTAAAATAAAAATCCAAAAAAAACAAAGTAATTCTAAGTGATAGTTTCTATTTAATTTTATTTAAATTTTATTTTTCATTTTTAGATTTTTATTAAGTAATTGTCAACTTTATATTTTTATTAATTACCTCTTATATTAAAGTATTTATAGTAATTTTATCAGATTTTTATATAATCATTTAGTATTTATTAGAATTAATCTTAGTTTTATTAATAATAAATTAATATTAAGTATTAAATAGCATAGTTAGTTTTTATAAAGCAAAACCTAGTTTTTATATTTTTCCTAGCTTTTATATGTTATAAAATAATTTTAGGAATTTTTCCATAATTTTATAACTTAATTTAGTATTAATAGTAATTTAAAATAGTTTAATTAGTTTAATTAATATAAATAGTTTTTAATTAATAAAAAACTCATAAAAAGACAAAAACATTTATTTTTATTTTTTATACTTTCTTCAAGTTTTATTAAAGGTTTAGAAAATATTTTTGTAAATTTTTAGTTTATTTTGTAACCTTTATCATTTTTAGTTTATTTTAAATTAGATTTAAAATAGTTTTAAGTAATTAATTAGTGTTTAAATATTAAAATAATCATTTTAATAACTTTATTTTCATTTTAAAATTTTCTTTTTATCTTAGGTTTGTAAAAAAAGTAATTTTCACCCCCTGGGGGTTTTCAGATTTCAGTTTTCACGTTTTATTCTGTACGTTTACGTTATTTAAAACGTAAGCGTACGCATTTTTAGATTTCAAGGGTTTTTAGGTATCTAACTTCCACGTAATCATATTTATAGCTTGTTTAAGCTATTTCCTTGTAGATTCCTTAGCTTAATCACTCACAACCCTTTTTCTGTCCAAATTCACCCGATCACAGAACCGTTTTATAACCATCCACACCTCGTCGGGACATAACGACCCAGGGAAACCACTATATTCCGCGGAGCATTGAGCCTAAGGATTTTGACTATATTGACCACATCCGTGGTTGACTTTAGTTGACTGCTTTTGCAGCAATCAGTCCCCAATGTTCAAGTAAAGAATGTAAAAGTTAAATAAGTAAAACAAACGAAATCAAATACTCCCCTGATTCGCTCGGTATGGATAATAAGGTGGCCAGGTTAAATCTTCCTCCAAGAAAATGAACAATCAAAGCTTCCCTTCTAGAATATAAATCATCTTCTTGTCATATATAACCTATAAATCCTGAAAAACAAACAAGGCAACCTCGCATAAAATCAGCGGCAATCTATATAAGTTACTAAGTCCTAGAAAACAAAATAAGATATAATACTTGTGGAATGAAGTTTGCAGATTTCCTGGAGATTATAAAACTTAATAATTCAACAAAAACTTTAAAACTACGTTAGAATAACAAAACTGGTAAAATTTCCAGGTTTTTACACGTGACGCCGTCAAGAGTAAACTCATGACGCCGTCAGAAGTAACTGCAGAAATTCTTGCGTTAAGTTTACGGAAAATTTCTGGAAAAACATGGTCCTACTTCCTGGAAAATCCTGCAAAACTTCATTATGACTCAATACAAGCATTTGACTCTAACAAATACGAATATACATGTTCACTTAATATTGTGGAGAATCATGATCGGTTTGTTTCTTAAAAACATATTTGGGGTTTCCCCTTACACTTATCTTTTGCAAAAATACCTTTAGGTGGAGTTAAGACTAAGCCAAAACAACAAAGTAAAGTATTTCCACTATTTAGTTTAGAAACATGATCTACCAACAATAAAAATAAAACATGCATACGGAAGCAAATAACAATCAAACAAAATAAAATCACACAAAGCATGGGTTGCCTCCCAAGAAGCGCTTTTCTTTATTTACGAGTCTTGTAGCTAGACTCAAGGTCATGGGTTACTACGTGACCTCATTGTTGGTTTCACTCTCTAGGTCGTCTTCTAAACCAGTTTTGTATTTCGGACCTAGTTGCAAGCATTCTTTGTAGAAACCAAGCATCCTATCCTTCACATACTCTACTCCTCTACGTCTATCCTCATCATTCCTATAATAAGCCGCTTGCTTGTGTTCCTTTTCGAAATTAGAGAGAAGGCGGTATTGCTTAATTTTGTAGGGCATTTGGTAGACAACCTCATCATTCTCTTCCTTGAATCTAACTATCCCTAGAGTCGGATCATAACTCATCCTAGTGGCCTCAACAAATGGTTTTCCAAATATTATTTGGCTTAGGCAAGCATCTATCACCGGGCAAGTGTCTTCTACTATCATAAAATCGATCTCATAAGTGAGATTGCCTATAATCACATGTAATCCCTTCACTCTTCCTACAAAATTACTTATCAGATTCTTATTGGGCATCATCCTAAAATCAAGTTGTTTCCTCATCACCCAATTGTAATAAGTCCTAGTCATGATGTTAACAGGAGATCTAGGATCGATGTAAGCTTTCCATATATGCATATGCCCGATGTTGCATGGTATGTTAATGTTAGAGGGGTCTCCCATTTTGATAAGGGGTGTGCCAAGGATATATGGTCTCTCGGGACTATCGAATAAATCCTTATGGTATTCCCGTTCTTCCTTGGTGGGCGTCTTATCAAAGTACTTCTCTATAGTTTCTACTCCCTCTAACCCCTTTTCCTTATTAACCTCAACTCCCCTACTCTCATCCCTAGTTTCGGTTTCTACTCCAACTTCATCCTTGTCACTTTCTTCTATCTCCTTATCTATTGGTTTAATGGTGACAACATTGACAAAGTGGACATGTTTAGATTATGAGGGGTCCTTAATTTGGATTCCGTTATTGGTGTCCCTAGTGTCCTTCCTAGGTGTAGTTAACGCTTGGTTCTTGAGGGCATTCAACAAGTTGTCAATCTTGTTGGTCATCTCCGTTTGTTGTTGGTTGAATTCGGTTTCAAACCTAGCTATGCGAGCTTCTTGAGATGCCATGAACTTTGACATCAATCCTTCAAGATTGTTGGTACTACCATAGTTGTTAGAAGGATTGTTGTTGGAAGTACGGTTGGAGGGTGGACCGTTTGGTTGGTAACGATTAGGCAGATTGGAAGAATTGGGTTGATTTTTTTTCCACCTAAGGTTTGGGTGATTTTTCCAAGAGGGGTTGTATGAATCACCGTAAGGGTTTGGCTCGGGCTTGAAAGTGTACCACTTATCTCCCGCTTCGTCGGTGCGCGTGGATGCATAGTCCGCAAAAGCCGTTCCGGGGAGTTCCACACAATCACGAGTGTCATGGGGACCACTACATAATTCGCACGAAGAAGTGATTTTGTTCACTTGGCTTGAAGGCTTAGGAGCTTCGTAGGATTTCATGAGAAACTTGACTTGGTCCTCAAGTTCCATGATCCTACGGTCGGAGTGCTAGAGTTGTTCGAAGGCAAAGATATTGCCTTGACCGTTTTGTTCAAATCACGGGGATCATTCCAACTTTCGTTGTCATAGAGAGCAAGATCTTCTATGAGTTCCCATGATTGTTCCGCACTTAGATCACGTAGCTCACCACCGGCCGATTGGTCAATGGATCGCCTCGTGGAGAGATCGATATGGTCATAAAAGATTTGGACTTGGAGCCAAAAATCTATGCCATGATGAGGGACTTTTTAGAGTAAGTCCTTGAAACGAGTCCATGCTTCATAAAGAGATTCATTTTTACGTTGTTGGAACATCAAGATGTCATTTCTAAGCTTAGGAGTTCTCCCCGGTGGGAAATTTTGAGCAAGGAAACGAGTGGTGAGATCATCCCATGTGGTGATCGATCCCGCGGGTAAACGCTCAAGCCATTGACTAGCTTGATCCCGTAGAGAGAATTGGAATAGGCGTAATCGGGTTGTCTCTCTAGTTTCAACATCTAGGTCTATGGAATCTACGATTTTAAGGAAGTCCTTAAGATGTTGGTTTGGATCTTCGGAACGAAGTCCATGGAATGCACATCCGCTTTGCACCAACCGGATGGTGTCGGATCGCAAGGGGGTCACACTGGCTCTGGTGAGCTCAATGGTGTTTCGGTAGCCTTGGTGGCTAGGTCGGGAATACTCTCCTAAGGTTCGGGCCTAAGAGGTTCTAGTGGTGGGTTTTGTTGTGGTGGGATGACAGGTTAAAAGATGTTCCCATCGTCCATGATGTCGGGTGGTGAAAAGTTACAAACAAAAACACAAAGAAATAAGATAGACTAAAGAAAACCTAAAAATAAAAATAAAATCTTACTAGAAAGGAATCTAGCAAGTAGACCTAATAAAAAGAAATTCTAACCTAGATGATTGGGGCAAAACCGTCAGATATAATTGACCAAGGTCAACTAGTCAAAAATAGCTTATCTCAATACTCCGTGGATAGTATAGTGTGTCCACGGGTCGTTAAAGTCCGAGCGAGATTGAAATGGTGTCGTTTGAAATCGTTTATGAGTGAGTGGCACTGAGGACAGTAGCCCAGATGATGTGGAATTGATTTTGCTACTGTTATTTGGTATTTGTAAACAGATATAATATTCACAAAAATCAGATATACAAGTATATGCACAAATTCACAATTAAGATCACGTAACTGACTGGAAAAATAGGATTTGGTGAATTACAAACTACAGGGGGTGCTTTTGAACTTTTGAAATTTAAAAATTAAAAAGAAATTTTAAATTGAAAATGAAATTATAAAAGTGATTATTTTAATATTTAAATATTATTTAATTAATTAAAGTAAATAAAATCTAATTTAAATCTAATTTAAAATAACTAATAATTATAAGTATTACAAATTAAACTAAAAATTTGCAAAAACAATTTGTAAACTTAAATTAGAACTTGAAGAAAGTATAAAAAATAAAAATAAATATTTTTGTCCTTTTATGGTTTTTTTTAATAATTAAAAACTAGTTAACTTAATTAAACTAATTAAACTACTTTTAATTACTATTAATACTAAATTAACTTAGAAAATTATAAGAAAATTTATAAAATTACTTAACCATCACAGGAATCCTACAAAATTATAAAAACTTCTAAAAATTATGTTTAAGGTTATTCTACTAATTATTTACCTTTTAATTAACTTAAATCTAATTTAAATAATGAAAATAAGAAAAATGGAAAATGAACAATAGAAACTAAAAATATATTTTCTAAAAGTCTATTATACTATATAAGAACTAGGAAAAATATAAAAACTAGGTTTAACTTTATAAAAATTAACTATGCTATTTAATACTTAATATTAATTAATAATTAAGAAAACTAGTATTAAATCTAATAATTACTAAATGGCAGAATAAAAATCTGAAAAATTTACTAAAAATACTTTACTATATAAGGTAATTAATAAAAATATAAAAATACTAAGTACTTAATAAAAATCTAAAAATGAAAAATAAAATTTAAATTAAATTAAATAGAAACTATCACTTAATATTAAATTGGTTTTTCTTGGATTTTCTTTTACAAACTTACTTTAATACTGAAAATAGAAAACTTTTGTGAAAACACTTTTCAAATAGCTTATTAATAAGCAGTAAGCACCCCCTATTGCTTATCAGTTGACTTATGTTGATTGAATGCACAAATAAGCACAAATGACTAGAGATGGGGCCCACAATGGTGAAACTTGATTCAAATAAGCTAAACAAACTCAGATAAGCCAGAAATAACAAGCAATGGTCTCAAATAAGCTGTTTGGAAGCAAATAAGCACTTGAGCAAACTGAAAATGAACACAGAATGGGGACAAACTTATGGGTGGATTTCAGGTGGGGTCCACTTGGTCCTAGGTCAAACCAAGGGTCAATCCTTGTACCATGGTAGGAGGGAGTTGTCAAAAGCAAAAGTTGGGCAATGGGTCCCACTGAGGTGGGCTGCAGCCACCACCAAAGGTGGTGGTGTGGTGATGTTATGCTGATGCAGGGGAAGCTTTCTTCCCTGCAAGTGTTTTTGGAGCTGTGTGGAGCCCACACAAAAATTCACAAAATTCTAGCAACTATCAGAATCAAAAGTTGAAGTGGTAGAGTTTATCTACAACAAGTTTCAGTCCTCAATCCAAACACATAAATCACAAAAAATCTTGTAACTTTTGCAAAAATCTGAGATGGTGCAATTTGACTTTTTGAGGAAAACTTAAACTTTTGACTTTGGTGAGTTTTGATTGATCACAGATGACTTATTGATGTTTGTTAAGCCTAATGCTAACCAAACTTACTAACCTAAACTATTTTAGAGCTGATTCACAAGATTTGAGCAACAAAATCACAACAGTTAAGCTGTTGTGATCTAATCTTAATGATTTTGACTTTTTAATGAATGACTTAGGTGTTTTATGACTGAGCTAGACTAAAGGTAACTAGGTAAGACTGTTTCAACCAATTGCAACACACAAAACACACCCTGAGTCCTCAAACTCAGTTAATCCAAACACCCTTAATGCTTAACTGTTTTATGATTTCCAAATTAACTAGGTGCTAGATTGTACAAACTTGATCCCAAACTTTAAATTATAATTTTGTGAACTTGTTTAAGTACTTAAAAACATATTACCACTTCAATCACACAAGTTTTACTCTTAAGCTAATTTTAACAGTTAATATTAAATTTTAAGCAACTATGTATTCTAATAAGCAAGCAATGAACATTAAGCTAAAAATGACTTAAACTACAATCAACTATCACAGATTAACACAGATTAGCAAGGAACAAGCAATCAATCAGAAGCTACTAAGAACTAGGAGTTTTTAGTGAAAATTTAAATAAGCAAAATCTTACAAGAATACCCTCAGCATGAACAGAGGGTTTTCCTATGAAGCCTATCTTTAGATAGGTAAATTCCAACTCCAAGCTTGCTCTTTTCTGCTTCTCCAAACCTGAAAACACACACTAAACACAACAGTTGACTAAAGTTTACTTTTTTGTATTTTTGAAGTTTTCTACTAACACTGGATTTTAGAGTCTCTAAAAAGCTTCAATGAGCTTATTGAAACCTAAATGTAGCTAACTCAGTCCATGGTTCTTGCTTCCAATCACAACTCAGCTTATTAAGAAATTCATAAATCCAAAAATTTGAAATAACAAGAACAGTAATGAAACTTTGATTAATATTGCTTGAAAAAGTTTAGAATACAATAAGAAACTGCTACAATGCTTGAATGAAGAAAGATACACTGAATTTTGAAAGCTTAATAAAATACTAAAAATTACTAATTAAACTACACACACTAATCCTTGCTTCCTTCTTCCTTTTATAGCCATCCATTAGGTTTTCCTTGAGCCTCTGATCATTTCCCATCTTTTAACTCAGCCATTGGATCACTGCAAGCAAATCCCAGCCTTTGAATTTTTTTCGCGCCAAAAAGAAAATGGAGCAATTGGGATTGTTTATAGCAATTGAGGGGGGGGTGGTGCATTAAATGTGATGTGAGGGTAGGTACAGGGATGTGGGAAGGTGATGATAACATTGCAAGTGGTGGGAGGTGGAGTTTGGCAGGTTGTGGGGGTGTGGGGGAGGCTGAGAGGGAAGGATGGTGGTTGTTTGACTTTGTTTGACCGATGGGGTCAAACATTGACCCGGTTTAATATTAAGGGTGTGGAGTGTGGTGTGGGCTGTGGTAATTTGGGCCCTAGTGAAATAGAAATGGGTGGGCTAGGGATAGTATTGGATTGGGTTTTGGAGTAGTATTATTATTAGTTTAGATCCGGTTGGGTTTTTAGGATTACACAAGGACTAATTTTGCAATTTAACAAAAGTTTGGGGTGGGGTTTTGGCAATTTTTCAAAGTATTTCAAAGGGTGTATTTTGCCAATCCATGAATAGTATAAGGTCCTGGCATGATTTTTCCATGTAATTTTCACCAGGGACTAAAATTGCCAAACTTTCAAACTTCAGGGGCTATTTGTGTAATTTTCACCTAACTTTCCACCAAGGACCAATCCTGCCACAAAAGGCTAGTGCAAGGACAAAATTTGTTTTTCTCAAAGTTTTTAGTATCCCAGGGACCATTTTTGATAATTTTCAAAGTTCAGGGACTAAACTTGACATTTTATGAAACTTTTCACCAAAGGACTAAATGTGTAACTTTTTGATTTAAAAGGACCTTTGGTGACTTTTTCAAGTTTTTAGAAAAACCAGGGACTAGATTTGACAACTTTCAAAGTTGAGGGACTGAAACTGCCAATTATGCAAACTTTGTGCGTTTTTTATCTGTTTTTGATATTTTTGCATTTGAAACATGTAAAACACTTTCCTGGGATATTTTCACTATTTTGATACAATATTGAGTGTTTTTATATGTTTTGGGAGCTCAGAAATGGTAAAAATGATGAGTATTTACACACTCATCAATCCCTCACACTAAAACATTGCTAGTCCCTAGCAATCTTTTGAGAAAAACCTGATGGATTTGAAATTCTCTTTACCAAAAGCCATCACTTCTGGAGTAGCCAGGTATAAGAACTGTGGCACACCTGATAACCGTGTGATTTTGAGCAAACCACCAGCTGTAAACGGATTTGATTAGTCTTTACCAAAAGCCGTTTGCTTCTGGACTAGCCAGCATCTTGATGGACTAAGTCAACATCTTGGTGAGCTGATTACCAATTATGGATTTTCCACTGCCTTTACCACAAGCCATAATCTTGCGGGCTAGCCAACTCATTTGCTTTATGGGATATGGGGAGTTGAGGAACCATACAATTTTTGGCAAATTGCAAGCCATCAACGGGTTTGAGATATCTTTACCAAGAGCCGTTTGCTCCTGGACTAGCCAATCCATTTGTCATTTAGACTTCGGCGGACTGATTACCACAAAAATTTTGAAATAAAGTGAAAATTTTTTGAAAAATTTAGGCCTAAAAATTGGGGTATTTAGAGAGTTTTGTGATAAAATTCGTAAGAATTCCCCCCCCCCCCCCCACACTAGAATTGAATATTGTCCTCAATATTCAAAGTTCCGGCTATTATGCCGAATCTCTGAACGGAAAAAGCTAATATTCTATGCTAACTGTGGAAATATGGATTTTATTTTTCACTTTATTAATCTGTACATACAATTACACTTTTTTTTTTTTTTTTTTTTTTTTTTTTTTTGAACTGAAACTTATATACATATTTACTTTTCAAATGGTGGGGGACGGCCACTCCCCCACACTAGAGTGGTAGAAAGTAGAAAGAAGTCAGAAATACGGGTGAAAACCCATATATGTTGCTAATTTTTGTTCACCGAGTCACTAGCTTGACTCGATCCCCGAATTCATTGGTCCATGGGGAAAGTTTGGAGATCCGGGACAACTATGGGTGGTATGTCCTCTCCAAAATAATGTTTCAATCGATGACCATTCACTTTGAAGTTGGGACCTTCGGGTTGAGATAACTCAACAGTCCCGTATGGATATACTTTAGCAATAGTGAATGGTCCAGCCCATCGGGTTTTTAATTTCCCCGAGAAGATCTTTAATCTTGAGTTGAAAAGAAGGACTTTGTCACCGACGTTGAAAACGCGGTTCTTAATCTTAGAGTCGTGAATCATCTTTGTCTTTTCTTTGTAGATCAAAGAGTTCTCGTAGGCTTGATCACGAAGTTCGTTTAATTCATTGAGTTGAACCTTACGGTGATCACCCGCTTTATGAAGGTCGTAGTTAGCATGTATCAAGGCCCAGTAGGCTTTGTGCTCGAGCTCGATCGGTAAATGACACGCCTTCCCGTATACAAGCTTGTATGGAGTACACCTGATGGGTGTTTTGTAAGCTGTACGGAAGGCCCAGAGTGCATCATCTAGTTTATCCGACCAGGAAGCACGGTTTTCACCTACTGTCCTCTCAAGAATCCGTTTTATACCACGGTTAGAAACCTCCACCTGCCCACTTGTTTGTGGGTGATACGCGGTAGAAAGACGATGTGTAACACCGTACTTAAGCATGACTTTTGAAAATTGATCATTGCAAAAGTGAGTACCGCGATCACTAATGATAGCACGTGGAGTTCCAAAACAAGCAAAGAGGGATTTCAAGAATTTCACAACAACTCGGGCATCGTTAGTGGGTAAGGCCTTAGCCTCAACCCATTTTGACAAATAGTCAACAGCCACGAGAATATACTTGTTTCCACGAGAAGATGGGAATGGCCCCATAAAATCAATGCCCCAGACGTCAAAGATTTCACAAACTTGAATAGCATTTTGTGGCATTTCGTTCTTTTGTGAAATATTCCCGTGACGCTGACAAGCATCACAGGCTTTGACTAACTCGTGGGCATCCTTATAGATCGTGGGCCAATAGAAATAGGAATCAAACACCTTTTTGGCGGTGTAGTTAGGACTATGGTGGCCCCCTGTGGGTCCAGCATGGCAAGCCTTGAGAATATCAGCGGCTTCCTGTCCGTATACACATCGCCTGATGACTTGATCGGCACAGATTTTGAAGAGAAAGGGGTCGTCCCAGAAATAATGTTTAACGTCTTTGAAGAATTTGTTTTTCTGTTGGGACGTTAACCCCTTAACGATGAAGTTACCCGCATGGTAATTTGCAAAGTCGGCAAACCATGGGGTAGTAGAGTCACCACGAAAAGCAACCGCATTGAGTGTTTCGAGAGGAAATATTTCATTTATTTCCTTTTTCTCGAACAAATCCTGATGAGGGTTTTCTAATCGTGAGAGATGATCAGCAGCAAGGTTCTCAGCTCCTTTTTTATCACGAGTAATGATATCAAATTCTTGGAGGAGGAGAACCCAACGGAGAAGCCTCAGCTTTACATCTTGCTTTTCAAATAGGTACTTCAAAGCCGAGTGATCCGTATACACCACGCATTTGGTCAGGATCAAGTATGGCCGGAATTTCTCAAAGGCATACACCACAGCTATGAGTTCTTTTTCAGTGGTGGTGTAATGACCTTGAGCATCGGTCATAGTTTTGCTTGCGTAGTGTATAGGCTGAAAGTATTTTGCTTTACGTTGCCCCA
Source organism: Artemisia argyi (assembly GCA_030686995.1). Taxonomy (NCBI): domain Eukaryota; kingdom Viridiplantae; phylum Streptophyta; class Magnoliopsida; order Asterales; family Asteraceae; genus Artemisia; species Artemisia argyi. Next base: position 93,372,675 of record CM060709.1, read on the forward strand.
AGACCGCACCTATGGCAAAATCACTAGCATCGCACATAAGCTCAAAAGGTAGGTCCCAATCGGGGGCAACAAGAATCGGTGCCTCGGTAAGCTTTTTCTTTAATGTTTCAAAATCTTCGATGCACTCAGGAGAGAAGATGAAAGGAGCACCCTTCTCGAGGAGATGGTTCATAGGCCGGGCAATCTTAGAAAAATCTTGGATAAACCTACGGTAGAAGCCGGCATGACCCAAAAAGCTCCTAACACCATTTACGGTGGTGGGATGAGGTAATTTAGCGATGACATCAATTTTGGCTCTGTCAACCTCAATCCCGTTTTTTGAAATTTTATGGCCGAGGACAATACCCTCCTTGACCATAAAGTGGCTCTTCTCCCAATTGAGACTTAGATTCGTTTCTTTGCAATGTTTAAGCATCTGTTCTAAGTGGGAGAGGCAAGACTGGAGTGAATCCCCGATGACTGAAAAGTCATCCATGAATACCTCCATGGTTTTCCCGATCATTTCGGAAAAGATAGACATCATGCACCTCTGGAACGTGCCTGGTGCATTACATAAGCCGAAAGGCATACGTCTGTAAGCAAAAGTTCCGTAGGGGCATGTGAAGGTAGTATTCTCTTGATCCTGGGGATCAATGGGGATTTGGAAGTAACCCGAAAAACCATCGAGGAAGCAGTAGTATTCATTCCCCGCAAGTCTTTCAAGCATCTGGTCCATAAAAGGGAGAGGAAAATGGTCTTTACGGGTGGCTTCATTTAACTTTCGATAGTCAATACATACTCGCCAACCCATGACCAAACGAGTTGGAATCAACTCGTTATCCTCGTTGGTGACAACGGTAATGCCACCCTTTTTTAGGGACACAATGAATTGGGCTAACCCAAGGACTGTCAGAAATAGGATAAATCAATCCCACATCAAGAAGTTTAAGAACTTCTTGTTTGATAACTTCGTGGATTTTTGGATTTACCCTTCTCTGTTGTTGCACTGCTGGCTTAAAGTCATCCTCCATTAAGATTTTGTGTGTACAAAAGTCCGGGCTTATGCCCTTAATGTCGGAGAGTTTCCAAGCAATTGCTTGCTTGTTTGCTTTAAGAACCTTCAGGAGTGCTGCCTTTTCCTCATCTTTTAAGTCTTTAGCAATAATGACGGGTAATTTATTATCACCCTCCACGAATGCATATTCTAGATGAGGAGGCAAGTCCTTGAGCTCAACCTCGGGAAAGTCTTCAGTTATTTCAACATTTTTGAATTCCGCTTTATGAAGTATTTTTGGAGACGGAGAGGGTGAAGGATCGTCATTTAACAATCTTTCAAGGAGAAGAATGTCCCCCTCCGGGTCAAGATAGTTTTCATCAACCCCACTTGGGATTGAGCTATCTTGAGAAAGAAAAGCCTCGACCTCTTCCAGAAGGAAGTCACTTCCCTCAAACGGAGTGAGGGAAGGGGAAGGGTCGGAAATGATAGGGTCAGTAGAAAGACTGCAACTGGATGAGAAACCAAGGACTTCTTGAGAATACTCCTCAGACGCAACATCGATGATATCAATTCGGTTAACCATTTCAGCGTCATAGTTGGAGGAGTATCTTGAAGTCTGATCGAGATTGAATGTGATGGCTTCACCACCAACACGTAGAGTGATTTTTTCTTCGAATACATCGATTAAAGCACGACCCGTTCTTAAGAATCCCCTCCCGAGAATGAGAGGAACTCTTGGGTCAGCATCGAAATCAACAATCATGAAATCTGCCGGAAAATGGAACTTTCCTACTTTCACGAAGATATCTTCGGCAATGCCGAGAGGACGGGATATAGTACGGTCTGCAAGCTCGAGTGTCATGCAGGTCGGAGTGAGAGCAGGAAGTGAGAGTCTTTTCCAGACTGTGTAAAGCATCAGGTTAATGCTTGCGCCAAGATCGGCCAAGGCAAAGCATTCAACCATCCCCGGGAAAATACAAGGAATGAGAAATTTCCCAGGATCTCCAAGCTTTTCGGGAAGCTTTTTCAAGAGCACTGCTGAGCAATGCTCATTAAGAGGAGTTTTTGCCATCTCACAAAGTTTTTCTTTGTTGCTTATCAGATTTTTGATTGTCGAAGCAAACTTAGGCATGAGAAGAAGAGCGTCCGCGAAGCTAATATCAAAGTGTAATTCTTGGAAAATTTGATAAAATTTTTCCATCTGATGGTTAGCTTTTTCGCGGTTCTTTTGATCATTCAATCGTGAAGGATATGGAATTGAAGGCTTAGGATCATTCTTTGGGATTTCATCAGAACTCACAGGGGGATCAAATACAACTTTCGGCTTACGAGCCGGGACCGGGACAACTTGAGGGTGGACGTTGTTGATACCTCCGTTATTAGTAGGAAGTACCGTGTCCGTGGTAACCTCAGGCTCACGTTCTGCTACCTTAATAGTAGGAGAAGAAGAGGTAGAAGGAATCGAGGGTCCATTGTAAGATACCCCACTTCGGGTGGTGATCGCTTTGACATCGCCCCTCGGGTTAGCGATCGTGTTGCTCGGTAGTGTACCCTAGCCCGAGGGTCGATCATTTAAAGACTTCTGAAGCTCAGAGATCTTGCTGATCAAGAACCGATTCGTTTCCTCTTGTGCTTTCATGAATTGTTTTAGCACTTCATCGGAGGAAGACGAGGGTGGAACAACGTTTTGAGGAGGATTTTGAACACGATTGTTTTGAAAATTCCCTTGATTATGATTGTTGTTACCCTGAAAATTGTTTCTCTGATTGAAATTACCCTGATTGTAATTTCCTTGATTCTGGTTTCTTTGAAAATTTCCTTGAAAACCTTGGTTTTGATTGCCATTTTGAAAATTGTTTTGATTAATCTGGCCTTGATTTTGGTTCGGGTTTTGGAAATTTGAGTTTTGACCTTGGTTAAAATTCTAATTCGAGTTACGGTTTTGATTTTGGTTAAAACCGGGAGGTCCGAGAAAATTGTTGGAACGATAGCTTAAGAGATTACGGTCCCCTTGCGGTTGGTAAGAATTACCCCCCGTATTGTAGGAACCGTGAGCAGCATAAACGTTCTCTTGAGGAAAGCCAGCAGTAGCTGGACACTCGGAATATAGATGAGGTCCCCCACAAGTTTCACAACTTCGGGCCACGACTTTCACTTGTTGATTTTGAACCTAATTTTGCATCGTTTGGTTCATTCTCAACACAGCCGTAGAAATATCATCCATCTTTTTGGTAAGAGCAATTATTTCAAGAGATGATGACGAAGGAGTAACGGAATTACATGACGCATCCCTCTCCGCAGAGGAATCCTAAAAGTTATGGTGGGCAGTCATGTTCTCGATTAAATCATAGCACTCCTTGGGACGCCTTTTCATAAAGGTCCCACCAGCAGCAGCATTGAGAATATCCCGGTGCCTCAATGTCAGACCATTATAGAAGGTATCTATGATGGTAACTTGCAACATATTGTGGTTAGGGCACCGATCAATAGCTAGCTTATAACGTTCGCAAGCCTCAAAAAGAGACTCATCGGGACGTTACCGGAAGTTGCTGATATCATTTCGTAACTTGGTAACCATGGAAGGTGGAAAATATTTTGCTAAAAACTTGGTTACCATTTCATCAAAGGTGTGAATAGAATTCTTTGAGAGTCGGTCAAACCATGTAGTGGCATGATGAGTGAGAGAATAGGGGAAGAGGTACAGCCGGAGGGCATCATTGGTGACACCATGCTGTTTCATGCTTTGGGTTACCGTGAGATATTTGTCAAGATGCTTGTTAGCATCGTCAACCGGTAATCCTTGAAATTGACACGAATTCTGGACTTGTTGGATCATGTGGTGCTTGAGGCCAAAGTCCGTAGCCTCAATAGTGAGTGGTGCAATAGGTCCACCCCGCCCTTGCATGGTAGGCTGGCACAGCTCCTCCATCGTTCGGAGATCGGGAGCTGGCACATCCCTGGGAGGGTCAGGGGGTGGTAAAGGCGGTGGTGGCCCAGCAGCCATTTCGGTCTTTGGTTCTTGTGTGTCAGAACGTAGCTCGGGTACGTTTTTCTGATGTTTACGTTTTGTTTGTGACCGAGTGCGCATGCACTAAAAACAATTTTTCAAAACAAGATCGAGGCAAAACCACAGTGAACTTAAACCAATTATCACAAGTGAATGGCTTCTTTAAAAAAGGTACACCACTCACAGGGATATAAAGGCAAGTTTTAATCTTAAGTTTGGGAACTTATTATGTCCACACCCCCAGTTGGTAGGTGTTCAGCCTTGGTTTGCGGTGGTAAGATTTTATGTATTTATTAATTTGCTAAAAACTTGGGAAATATTTTTGGAACTGATTCGTTAACCGAAATCGTCCCTTTAAGAGTACTCACAGGCTGGCGGGAGGAAGTAAATAGGTTTCCTCTTCAGTTCGCAATTTAATGTCAGAACTTACCTTAAACCAACTGTTTCAGGTTGTAATCTTAAAGAAAATGAAGTAATTTAACTTCACAGTTTGTTTTGTTGTTTTTGATTTTTTTGGTGTTTTTAACACTTTAGGTAAAGTGTTAATGAACTTTTTTTTGATATGATTATATTTTTTTGCAAAAACTTTTTACAAATTTGTGTGAAATTTGTACAGGGAGGGTTTTGAAAACCACTAAACTTAAAACGATTTTGTAAAACATGCAACAACCTCCCCAGCTTCTGAGCGGTGGCTTCTGATGGAGGTATGATGGGACCTGCAAGTGGGGTTGTGGGGGAGGGAAGGATGGTGGGGATGGTGGTTTGACCGGTATTTGACCGGAGTCAAATATTTGACCCCGATATTAGTTTGGGGTGTGGTGTGGGCTGTGGTATATTTTGGGCCCAAAAATTAGGATAGGGAAAGTGGGCTTAGGAAATGGATTGGATTGGATTTTGGTTTAAGGCTTATGATAACTTAAACTTTTGACTTTAAGTTTTGTTATTAATTAAAAACTATTTAACTTAATTAAACTAATTTAAATTACTATTAATACTAAATTAACTTAGAAAATTATAAGAAAATTTATAAAATTATTTAACCATCACAGGAATCCTACAAAATTATAAAAACTCTAAAAATTAAGTTTAAGGTTAATCCACTAATTAATTACCTTTTAATTACTTTAATTTGAATTTAAATGATTAAAATAAGAAAAATGGAAAATGAATAGTAGAAATCAAAAATATATTTTCTAAAAGTCTAATATATTATATAAGAGCTATAAAAAATATAAAAACTAGGTTATGCTTTATAAAAACTAAATATGCTATTTAAAACTTAATATTAATTAATAATTAAGAAAACTAGTATTAAATCTAATAATTACTAAATGGCAGAATAAAAATCTGAAAATTTTACTAAAAATACTTTACTATATAAGGTAATTAATAAAAATATAAAAATACTAAGTACTTAATAAAAATCTAAAAATGAAAAATAAAATTTAAATTAAATTAAATAGAAACTATCACTTAATATTAAATTGGTTTTTCTTGGATTTTCTTTTACAAACTTACTTAACTACTGAAAATAGAAAACTTTTTTGAAAACACTTTTGAAATAACTTATTTATAAGCTGTATGCACCCCCTAAACCAAATCAGTTGACTTATGTTGACTGATTGGACAAATGAGCTCAAATGAGTGTAGGTGGGGTCCACAATATCAAAACTTGATACAAATAGATTAAAAAAAACTTAAATAAGCTGAGAATAGCAAGCAGTAAGCACAAATAGGCTGAATTAGAACAAATAAGCACTTTGCAATTTGAAACTGAACTCAGACTTGGGACATACTTATGGGGGAATTCCAGGTGGGGTCCACTTGATCCTAGGTCAAACCAAGGGTCAATGCTTGTTCCCTGGTAGGAGGGGGGTTGACTAAAGCTGTTTGTGGGTTGTGGGACCCACTGGGTTGGCCAGAAATCACCACCAAAGTGGTGGTGGTGAGGATGGTCTGCTGGTGCAGGGCAAGGGTTCTTCCCTGCAACTGTTTTCCAGGCTTTGTGGAGCCCACACACAAATTCACAAAATTCTAACAACTATCAGAATCAAAAGCTGAAGTGGTAGAGTTTATCTACAATAAGTTTCAGATCCTCACCCCAAGCACATAAATCACAAAAAATCTTGTAACTTTTGCAAAAATCTGAGATGAGGCAATTTGACTTTTTGAGTAAAACACAAAAGTTAACTTATTTGAATTTCTACTAACTCCTACTGATTAAAAATGATGTTATGAGATATATTTAAGCTAGTTTACTCTATACTAACAACTTATGTAACCAATTTGATGGATTTGAGTACCAAAAACTCTCACAGTTAACTGTGAGAGACAAATTTTTGAGATTTTGACTTTTTTGTGAAACAAAACTTGATTTTATAGTCTAAACTTCCAAATGAAACCTAAGGCAAACTATTTGAATCACAATTAACCTCTGAGATCAATGACAACAGACCTTAACTTGCAAATCCAAACACTCCTTAATGTTAGACTGTTTTGAGTTTTTCAAAGCAGAAGGTTACTAGGATGTGTAAACTTGATTCCAGATCACTAATTTTGACTATGGAAACTTGCTTAAGTACTTAAAAACAGAATACCACAACAATCTCACAACTTTAATACTTAAGCTAATTTGGCAGTTAAATATTAAATTTTAAGCAACTATGAATTCTAATAAGCAAGCAATGAACATTAAGCTAAAAATGAATTAAACTACAATCAACTATCACAGATTAACACAGATTAGCAAGGAACAAGCAATCAATCAGAAGCTACTAAGAACTAGGAGTTTTTAGTGAAAATTTAAATAAGCAAAATCTTACAAGAATACCCTCAGCATGAACAGAGGGTTTTCCTATGAAGCCTATCTTTAGATAGGCAAATTCCAACTCCAAGCTTGCTCTTTTCTGCTTCTCCAAACCTGAAAACACACACTAAACACAATAGTTGACTGAAGTTGACTTTTTTGTATTTTTGAAGTTTTCTACTAACACTGGATTTTAGAGTCTCTAAAAAGCTTCAATGAGCTTATTGGAACCTAAATGTAGCTAACTCAGTCCATGGTTCTTGCTTCCAATCACAACTCAGCTTATTAAGAAATTCATAAATCCAAAAATTTGAAATAACAAGAACAGTAATGAAACTTTGATTAATATTGCTTGAAAAAGTTTAGAATACAATAAGAAACTGCTACAATGCTTGAATGAAGAAAGATACACTGAATTTTGAAAGCTTAATAAAATACGACACTAAAAATTACTAATTAAACTACACACACTAATCCTTGCTTCCTTCTTCCTTTTATAGCCATTGATTAGGTTTTCCTTGAGCCTCTGATCATTTCCCATCTTTTATCTCAGCCATTGGATCACTGCAAGCAAATCCCAGCCTTTGAATTTTTTTCGCGCCAAAAAGAAAATGGAGCAATTGGGACTGTTTATAGCAATTGGGGGGGGGGGTGGTGCATTAAATGTGATGTGAGGGTAGGTACAGGGATGTGGGAAGGTGATGATAACATTGCAAGTGGTGGGAGGTGGAGTTTGGCAGGTTGTGGGGGTGTGGGGGAGGCTGAGAGGGAAAGATGGTGGTTGTTTGACTTTGTTTGACAGATGGGGTCAAACATTGACCCAGTTTAATATTAAGGGTGTGGTGTGGGCTGTGGTAATTTGGGCCCAAGTGAAATAGAAATGGGTGGGCTAGGGATAGTATTGGATTGGGTTTTGGAGTAGTATTATTATTGGTTTAGGTCTGGTTGGGTTTTTAGGATTACACAAGGACTAATTTTGCAATTTAACGAAAGTTTGGGGTGGGGTTTTGGCAATTTTTCAAAGTATTTCAAAGGGTGTGTTTTGCCAATCCATGAATAGTATAAGGTCCTGGCATGATTTTTCCATGTAATTTTCACCAGGGACTAAAACTGCAAATCTTTCAAACTTTAGGGACTATTTGTGTAATTTTCACCAAACTTTCCACCAAGGACAAATCCTGCTACAAAAAGGTTAGTGCAAGGACAAAATTTGTTTTTCTCAAAGTTTTTAATATCCTAGGGACCATTTTTGACAATTTTCAAAGTTCAGGGACTAAACTTGACACTTTATGAAACTTTTCACCAAAGGACTAAATGTGTAACTTTTTGATTTAAAAGGACCTTTGGTGACTTTTTCAAGTTTTTAGAATAACCAGGGACTAGATTTGACAACTTTTGAAAGTTGAGGGACTGAAACTGCCAATTATGCAAACTTTGTGCGTTTTTCATCTGTTTTTGATATTTTTGCATTTGAAACATGTAAAACACTTTCCTGGGATATTTTCACTATTTTGATACAATATTGAGTGTTTTTATATGTTTTGGCAGCTCAGAAATGGTAAAAATGATGAGTATTTACACACTCATCACTAGACAATAACTATTCCCCGGGCTGCGGCGCCAAAAACTTGATGCGTAGGGATTGCACCAGGCTTTACCTCTCAAGGGATCTTGAGAAGCTTAAAACCCCCACCAGGCAGTGTACCTGATCGTTGTAGTATAGTATAGTGAGAAGTACCGGGGGATTGATCGTTCAGCTAGGAATAGTGTCGCTAGGATTAGAAAACCCAAATACTAGTTCTAAAGATGAGGGATAATTCTTTTTGTATTTTTATATTTTATGAAAAGCAAGTAAAAATCTCGGGTTTGAAGGATTTAGGCGGAATTAGTTGCTAGTCAACTAACCCAATACTAAAGATGCAATCAAAATAAAAAACTATAAATGAAAATAAACTAAATAAACTAAGGTTGTGAGCAATAAGTGGAGAAATTGTGTTTACTTAGATTTCACTTCTCCCTAGATATCTTTTACACGTTAATTACTTGTTATAGTTGCGTGGATGACAGATTGTATTCCTTAATACCATTCATGGGGTGGCGCACTTAATTCCCCAATCCTATGAGTGCCTACTTCACTCCTATGTCGAGCCGGCTAAGAAGCTCCTAACATGGGATCATTAGAATTTACTCATGCATTAAATACAACCAATAAAACCTAGTGCACGTCAGTTCATGTTTCCTAAGACGTTCAAGCATGTTACCATTTGGAGATCTGCCAGTTTTCTTAAGCCTAACATTAAAATCATTCATCCAATACAACCATAAACAAGTAATCAACACATAATTAACATCTAGGTTTCATTAGATCTAAGCAAACACAAGATAGATCTAGCCTAGCATGATGGAATTAAGACTAGAACAAGATATAGACAACCATCACATAGACATATTGATTGAATTAGAAGAACACTTATCTTAATTACACATGAAAGGGTTCAAGGGCTGAAAACCCTTGAAAAACCTGTAAAATTCGTAATAGGTTCGTCCTTAGGGTTTCTCCAAACTTCTCCTTTTTTTAATGAATGAAAATTAGAAAACTATATATAGAAAACTGAGGCTGGCGGCGTCAAGACCAAATAGGTGACGCCGTCATCTCGCCGCCAAAATACTTCTCGGACTGCCTTGATCTACATCTGACGCCGTCATGAGTTAGGGTCTTCCAGGCCGTCACGTGTTTTATTCTTGACGCTCTACTTGTGACGCCTTCATGTTTGTATTGGGCCGTCATGCAATTTACTCTTGACGCCGTCACCTACTGTTCCCAGCAAGGAAAATTTAGTCTTTGGCGTTTTCTTCACTTTTATGCTCCAAAAACGTCTGAATTGCTTCCTTTTCCAGATTTCTCTCCCAAAGTACCTAAAATCACAAAAGGAACGATTTAGGGCAATATTTGATCAAATAAATTCAATTCCGGGCTTAAATGACCCCCTAAAAGTGGTTCATTTTTCGCCTCATCACATTTCATGAAATTGACAAGCAGTAAATGTAGAATCAGTGGCAGTATATAATACATCTTGAGCAATACATTTAGCAATCAAGGTATCATTCATGATAAGAGCATTTTTCCTCTCAATTTCACTATATTGAAGATCTATTGCAGTTTGCTTTCCCTCATTTTCCATTTCTTTAAAAACCTTTTTCATATCATCAACATCTTTATTTAAGGTTTTTTGAAGACCCTAAAAATGTTACTTGAAAATTTTAAAGAATGGCATGACCTAAGTTAAATAACAACTTTTTGTTTGTTCAAAACCCTTTTCCCCTTCAGTAATACCCGTTGGCGTAATTCTCTTTTTACATGTTTTATCAAAATCAGTGAATAATAGACCAAGAACATATAGAGCAATTAGAATATTATTTTGCGTGGGGAGAGTTAAAGGGACAAGATGCCTAGGTATGTTTAGTGGGTATAATATTGGATTAGCTATCTTAAACATGATACGAGTTTCACCCACAATTCTTTCTGATTTCATTTTTTCTAAGTCTATACTCCAAGATATTTGCTTAGGGGTAAACCTTTTTTGAGGGGCAAAAATAGCTAATCGGTTATCTTCAGAGTAATCATATTTGTACATAATTTTGTTTGCAATGCACCAGGGATCCTTTAATTTTTCAGCCATTATTTCTCTGGTTCTATCTTCTATCTCATTGGTCTCATCATCGGATCGCACATCAGGAGGGGCATGACCAGGCTTAAGCATAACATTTGCATCATATAATACAGGTTGGGCATCTCTAACGCTCCTAAGGCAATTAGATTTGGGTTCACCTACATCCTTTTCACTATTTTCATCACACAACTTTCTATGCTTTTGTATCATTTCAGCAGTTTGAATGGTTTGGCCTTGTGTGTACAACTTGTTTTCAAGCTTGTTATTTAACGTCTTAAGTCTGGAAAAATAATTTAAGAGTTTTGTTTCCTTATCCTGAAAATCAAGTTTTTGAGTAATCACACTCTTTTGTATCTCCTGTTCACGTTTGACAGTTTGATCAAGTTGATTTTGTAAAGATTTTAACTCTTGTTTCAATGTTTCTTCCTTTAAGTTACGTTCAACTATATATGCATGCATTTGCCAATCCATTTTCTGTTCACGTTCGGTTAGCTCAAATTTTGCACGTTGTTCATAACAAGTCACCTGATCTTTAAGGATGTTAAGTCAAGTGGTCAGGGTGTCATCAGGGATATAAACAGTGTGCTCATGCAAATCACAATCATTATCGACAACAGAAGATGCACTACTTGGTACAACTGACTCTTCATTGTGTTTCACATATTGTTCACATGGGAAAACATCGCTATTTCCCATATTAGCAATATTTGAACCAACAACGTTTGTCAGTTGTACTTTGTTAGGAATCTCTTGTTTATCGACCATGTCATTCCGTTTGAGTACCTTAGCACACTGTGCAGCAAGAAGAGTCATTGAACTGTTGGTAGAGTCAAGCTTATCAGTTTTTGATCCTCTGTCATCAGTGACAACTATCCCAACATCCGATGCTATACCCGAATCCACAGTAACATCACTTGATTGCACCTGACATGCCTACACCTTGTCTTCATACTTGAGTTTGTGATGTGCTCTTTCCATGATGTACTCCTTCACATTATCCAAGAGTTGGAGTAGTGTAACTCTGAACACGTCAACTTCGATTCCCGTATGAGTAGCAAATCCCTTTTTCGTCATTTGACTCTCATGATCATACTCCTCAGTGAATCGCGAATCAATGAACGCTTGGAGTTGGTTGTTGATCACACAGAATGCAGCCATAGATCTTTCTTCAGAAAATTTACCCTTTTCAAGTTGTTGTTGAAGTTGATCTAAGTATAGAGTCATTTTGCCTGTGAAGGTCTCAACCTTTTGACTGAAGAGTGTTGCAAATGCACGATTGTAACCTACCGAGTATCCAGGTTGTGTAAAGAGAACCTTGAGATGTGAATGAAGTAATCAAAAACATTCAATGCAACTATCCTTTGCATTATCAGGCAATTTAATTGGCTGATGAAGTTCATTCTCTTGAGACTTCGAGCACAAAGATTCCATTGCAGCATTATCAGACTCAAACACGTTACTTTGTTGTGAAGGGTTGGAAGTCTTATGTTCATCGATCATGTCGTACCGTTTGAAGTTTCGACTTAAAAGATCAACTTTGGTCAAACTGCAACTTTAGCAAATCACTAAAGAGAGGTAATCGCTAGCTGGAGCTAATAGCTGAAGAGAGCAAATCGCTGGAACTAATCGCCAGAGTTCATCGCTAGAGTTAATCGCTAGAGTTAAACGCTAGTTGGAGCAAACCGCTATCTTCAGGTAATCGCTATCTGAGGTAATCGCTGAGAGTGGCAAACCGCATGATGAGGTAATCTCTATCCTTAGCAAACCGCAAACCAAAGTTAACCGCAGGAACAAACCACTAACACAAACCGCTAACACTAACCGCTAGATCAAACCGCCAACCACAAAAGTCCAAACCCGTCACTATCTAGCATTTTGTCTGTATGTCCCAACTAAGTAAATGCTACCAAGCAAACGGCTAGATTAAGTAGCAAACCGCTACAAAGAAACAAAATAGAATAGCAAACCGCTACCAAGCATTCAACCCAAAATCAATCACAACTTCAAACTAACGTATGATATAGCTTAACCAACTAAAAAACTATGTAGTTCTAACACCACTAATCACAAAAGTACACCCTTAACACATCATATAACACTAGAAAGATCAAACCAAGATGTTTTTCAAGAAAACTATTCTAACTAATAAAAATCACAAAAACCACACCAAATCCGAGTATCCAAGGCCCTAAGATGAAACCATGGCTCTTGATACCAATTGTAGGATACTCACAATCATAACATGTATGGTTTCTTGTGGTTAAGGATCGAATTAAGAAGAAAGAAACTAGAGAGATGTAGACAGAATGTTGGGAGCCTTTTTCGAGAGAGAAACAAGATGAGAATATTAGATTAGTGAAAAGGTCCAACCCTATCCCTTGGTGGGAGAGGGGTATTTATACAAAGAAAAGAAAACGCCCACACCCGGGCTATGGATCAGGCATATAGTGGGTAAAGACCCGTCCTTCTTCCACGATTTTGGTTAAACTAATTCTAACTAAATAATAAACTAACTACGAGCTATATTAATGCTATTACAATATTTAGGTGACCGAGTCTTTTATAGGAATATTTGTATTCCTAACAAAAACTTAGAGAATTAAATCATTATTTACCTTCGGAGATATGCTTTTAAACATTATTTTACGGGGTTTCTAATAAAAAAAATATAATAATAAATGTATATTTAATAATTAAAATTGCATTAATCCTTACGAATAACCTTAGTTAAGAATATTTCATTTTGTTAAACTCTAACATCTAAAAAGGTTAATATCTCAAATCATGGTAATTATTGTGTTTAACTTTTAGCATACTTTTATTAAGCCATCAAAGAAACTTCTTCATCGGATGTTGGACGTTATTAGGAATGTCAATAGAGTCGGGTTGACCGACCCGAACCCGATAAAGCTTATCGGGTTCGGTTGACTCAGTTTAAAAAATCTTATCGGGTTATGTGACCCGTACTCGATAACAAGACATAGTTATCAGGCCGGGTTATGGTTGAATTATTTTTGTTGTCAGGTTATATGGTCAATCCGATAAGACCCAAAATTCATTTTTCACAATTTCATCCCTAAGGTCTTATAAGCACTCTAGTATTTAAAATTATACAAAATATTTCTTTTAAATGAAACATACTAATGATCCTTAGTTCAATTGCATGCTGTTGAATGTTATGTGATTGGTTCCAAACGGTCAACTAAGTTTCCCAGGTGATGGTCAACCTAGTCAAACATCTAAAACCAACTAACCAAGGAGTACAGTGTATTCCCGGGTCGTTATGTCCCAGCGAGGTAAGCAATTGTATTCAAAAACGTTTAAAGTGATCGGGTGATTTAACAGGAGGATCAGGAATTCGATTTGAGTGATTATACTACGAGATTATGATTGAAAATGGTTTAGAAACACTAATGGAACAATTACTGATGATCAGATAACCTAGAAACGTGAGTAAACCTAAAAGCGCGCGTTTGAGTTAAAAATAACGCGAACGCGCAAAATAAAAAGTGAAATTTGAGCAAATAAAGTCCTACGAACGTGAAAATTATATTTTTACAATCCTAATGACTTAAGAAAATTTTTAGAAAATTAAAATTAATTTTTACAACATTTAATTAATTACTATTAATTAATTACTAATTATTAATTACTTTTTAATCAACTAAATTAAACTAATTATTAATTAATTATGAAAATTAACTAGAAAAATGAAAATTAAATTTAGAAAAATCTAAAATATTATAAACCTAATTTTAAAACAGAAAACTTATTTTTTTTTCTACTTTTTAATTATTAATTATTAATTAAAACTAATTATTTAATTAATTTAAACTAAAATAAATTATAAAAAAATACCAAATGAACAAGGAAAAATCTGAAAAAATTTCTAAAATTATTTTAACTAAAAAGAAGCCTAAGAAAAATTTAAAAATGAAAAGTGCTTATGAATAAGCAGAAAAATAAGCCAAAATGGCTTAAATAGAAGCTATTTCTTTCTTAATTTTTGGTTTTTTCTTAATTTTCTTTTACAAACCTGTTAAACTACTTAAAATAAGAAACTTTTGTGAAGGAACTTTTGGTGGAACTCAAAAATAAGCTGTGTGCTCAGCCAAAAAGCCAAACAGTTTAACTTTCATTGACCAACAAAGGAAGGAATAAGCTCAAATAAGCTTGTGTGGGGTCCACTGATGTAAATTAAGGTTCAACTAAGTTATTTAGATATTTTCAAGCTAAACTCAACCAAATAAGACACCTGAATAAGCAATAAGCATATCAATAAGCTCAAAAATTCCTTATGCAAAGACAGTTTTTGGGACACATAAGCAGGCCTAAAGCAGGTGGGGTCCACAATGATTAAGGGCTTAAGCTTGGTCGAAGAAGCTAGCCTGCTAGCTTGTTAACAAATTGGAAGCTAAAAAAAGCCCTGGGGCCCACTGAGGTGGCCACAGTCAACCACCAAATGTGGTGGTGATGGACTGCTGCACAGGGTAAAGGAGTGCCCTGCAGCCTACTTTGGGTGGCTGTGGGGAACACAGAAAAAATCTTAAAAATGCAACACAAGTGGGGATCTTAAGATGAGGTGGGGGGTTATTAATCCTAAAAATTTCAAAGCTTGAAACCCCACACATAATTCTCTAAAATTCTTACCATTTTTGCAAAATCTAAAAATTGCAATTTTGACTTTTATATTTTTGTAACTCAGTTGACTTATATGAACTTTAATCACATCTATTAGATTGAAAGCATGTTTTTAAGTTACCAAATGATAGAAATAAGCTTATACTAACAATGATGAAGCTAAAATGAGTGATGTGGGTGTAACTAAGTGTAACAATGGACTGTGAGACCACTATGAGGGTGTTTTGACTTTTCTTATGAAAAAGACTACTATTTTACAACTCCACAGACCTAATATACCCTAACAAGATGTATTACAACCTTAGTTATCCACAGAAACATAAGTGAGCTCAGGGAACTCACTGATCCAAACACCCCTTTTACTTAACTGTTTTAAAGTTTTCAAAGCTTATGACAGATTTGGACCTAGGATTGATGCATAGACATTCACAGTAGCTTAATAAACTGAGATGGGCATAAAATTACCAACTTTAACACAAAACCATCAAGATTCTATTGTATGCTAGATTTGACAGTCACCAATAAGCTTTTTGAGTATGATGAATTGCAATGATCAACTATCTAATCTAAGACTACCAAACCACTAAATAACTACCAATAGACACAAATTAACACTAATAATGATATGAGAAACAGTTTAACTACGATTATTAAAAATGTGAAGAAATTCCTTACAATAGCTTTTCCAGCTCAAACAGAGATGAACCAAGAACCCTTATGCTACTCCCATGAGTCTCTAACCCCTTTCACATTCTGAAAATCAATTCTGCATCGTCACTTCTTCTTCTTCTCTTCTTTATTTTTTTTTATTTTTGATGTTTTTATTTTTCTATAATATTTTCTTTTGTTTTGTTTTCTGAGTTTGAGACTGCTTCACTAAATTTACCTTGAATATGTGCAAAGATTAAGCTTAACTCAATCTCATTACACTTTTACTAATAGCTTTACTGTTTCTGCAATTTGAGACTTTGATGAAGAAAATTGGAAAATGGAAATTTAAACTTGGAACTGAAATTATATTACTTAAAAGGTTTACAAACTACACTTGATAACTAGAGAATACATTTAGAGTTGAAATTACAAAACAGGAAGTAAAAACTAAAACAAACGATTACAAGCTTTTTTAATCTAAAAAATGGTACATACATCTCTTCTTGCTTTCCTCCTTTTATGGATGACCCTGTGAGGTCATTGGGACCCACTGAGCACTTCCCACTTCTCTTTGTGGCCGTAGGATGAAAAACTAGCAATCTTGATCGTTGTTTGAATTTGGCGCCCAAATTGAATTTGGCTTCTTCCTTGAATAATTGATGCCAGGGAGTAGACTTTGGAGTTTAGTTGTTGTTTGGTGTGCAAGGGGGAAGGTTGAGTGTGTAGGAGGGGAAGGCAGTGTAGGGGTGATGATGGATTTGCAGGGTTGGTTTGGAAGGAAGTGGGGATGAGGTGGATGGAGGTGGTCAATGGGGGTCAAAGTTGGGGTGGTCAAAAGACGGGGTCAAAGTTGGGGTGGTTTTTATTATTATTAAAAAGGGAAGGTGGGCTATTGTCGTGATGGGCCAAGAAGGATGTGGGCTGGTGAGGGTGTTGGATTAGATTTGGTGGGATTTGGATTAAATGGGGAGTGGTAATATTAAGGTGTCCGTTTTGTTTGTTTGAAATTTGCACAAGGACCAAATTTGTACTTTGGCTGAAAATTAAGGATCAAACATGTAATCTTCCAAAATTCATCATAGGGACCAAAGTTGCCAAAGTGATTAACCAAAAGACCATTATTTGACAATTTCCAGAAATTTACATCCAGGGACCATTTGTGCCATTTTTGAAACTTTAGGGACCAAACATGTAATTTTCTCAAAGTTTTCACCCAAGGATCGTTTTTGTATAATTCTTGACTTTTCTATGCCTTGGGTTTACTTTTCTTTTGTTTTAAACTTGCAGGGACTAGTTTTGTCAATTTTTGAAACTTGAGGGACTGAAACTGCCAATTGTGCAAACTTTGTTTGTTTTTTCATTTGTTTTTAAACCTTTTGCATCTAAAACATATAAAACACACTTCTGGGATAATTTTTGTATTTTGATGCGTTTCTGAGTGTTTTTGGATGTTTTGGCAATTCGGACACGATAAAAATGATGAGTATTTACACACTCATCAATCCCGCACACTAAACTATTGCTAGTCCCTAGCAATCTTTTGAGAAAAACTTGATGGATTTGAAAAACTCTTTACCAAAAGCCATAACTTCTGGAGTAGCCAGGTGTGAGAACTGTGGTACACCTGATAACCGTGTGATTTTGAGCAAACCACCAGCTGTCAACGGATTTGATTAGTCTTTACCAAAAGCCGTTTGCTTCTGGACTAGCCAACTCTTGATGGAATAGTCAACATCTTGGTGAGCTGATTACCAATTATGGATTTTCCACTGCCTTTACCACAAGCCATAATCTTGCGGGCTAGCCAACTCATTCGCTTTATGGGATATGGCGAGTTGATTTACCATACAATTTTGGGCAAATTGCAAGCCATCAACGGGTTTGAGATATCTTTACCAAGAGCCGTTTGCTCCTGGATTAGCCAATCCTTTTTGTCGTTTAGATACGGCGGAATGATTACCACAAAAATTTTGAAATAAAGTGAAAAAAATTTTGAAAATTTTGGGCCAAAATGGGGGTACTTGAAAGTATTTTGCGAGAAAATTCGCTAGAATTTCCCCCCCCCCCCCCTCCACACTTAGAATTGAATATTGTCCTCAATATTCAAAGTCCCGGCTATTATGCCGAATCTATGAACGTAAAAAGATAATATTTTAAACTAACTGTGGAAATATTGTTTTGTATTTTTCACTTTATTTATCTGTACATACAATCACACATTTTTTTTTTTGAGATATATACATTTTCAAATAGCGGGGGGGTTGGCCATTCCCCCACACTAGGGTGGTAGAAAGTAGAAAGAAATCAGAGACACGGGTGAAAACCCATGTTGTTGCTACTGTTTTTGTTTATCGAGTCGCTAGCTTGACTCAATCCCCGAATTCAATTGTCCTTGGGGAAAGTTTGGAGATCTGGGACAACCATGGATGGTATGTCCTCTCCAAAGTAGTGTTTAAAACGATGTCCATTCACTTTGAAATTAGGACCGTCATTTTGTGATAACTCGACGGTGCCATAAGGATAAACCTTAACGATAGTGAATGGACCAGTCCATCGGGTTTTGAGCTTTCCCGAGAAGATCTTGAGTCTAGAATTGAAAATAAGGACTCGATCACCAACATTGAAAACGCGGTTTTCGATTTGGGAGTCATGAATCTTCTTTGTCTTTTCTTTATAGATCAAAGAGTTCTCGTAAGCTTGATCACGAAGTTCATTTAATTCATTCAGTTGAACTTTCCTATGATCACCCGTAGTTTTGAGGTCAAAATTTGCATGCTTGAGAGCCCAATAGGCTTTATGCTCAAGCTCGATCGGAAGATGGCACGCTTTCCCGTACACAAGCTTGTAAGGCGTACACCCGATGGGTGTTTTGTAAGCTGTACGGAAAGCCCAAAGTGCATCATCTAATTTATCCGACCACGATGCACGATTTTCACCAACGGTTCTTTCCAAGATTCTCTTGATGCCACGATTGGAAACTTCTACTTGTCAACTTGTTTAAGGGTGGTACGCAGTAGAAAGGCGGTGAGTTATACCATACTTTTGCATGACTTTATCAAATTTGTCATTGCAAAAATGCGTACCACGATCACTAATTATAGCACGTGGAGTTCCAAATCGATCAAAAAGAGCTTTCAAAAACTTCACAACAACTCGGGCATCATTTGTGGGTAAAGCTTTCGCTTCAACCCATTTTGACAAATAGTCAACAGCCACGAGTATGTACTTATTTCCATGAGATGATGGAAATGGCCCCATAAAGTCGATGCCCCTTACGTCAAACTTGGATTGCATTTTGTGGCATTTCATACTTTTGTGAAATATTCCGTGACGTTGACAAGCGTCATAGGATTTGACTAATTCTTGGGCATCCTTATAAATCGTGGGCCAAAAGAAACCGGAATCAAACACCTTTTTGGCGGTGTAATTTGGATTGTGGTGGCCCCCCGTGGGACCAGCATGGCAAGCCTTTAGGATTTCAGTGGCTTCTTGACCATATACACACCGCCAGATGACTTGATCCGCACAGATTTTGAAAAGGTAGGGGTCGTCCCAGAAATAATGTTTCACATCTTTAAAGAACTTGTTCTTTTGTTGGGACGACATCCCTTTCACAATAAAGTTACCCGCTAGGTAGTTTGCAAAATCGGCAAAC